>PVJX010001122.1:0-180460 GCA_004027295.1 Dolichotis patagonum | reverse complement strand
ATGGACACGACTTGAGACCATTCTCTTAAGTGAAATAAACCAAACTCACAAGGGTAAATACCATATAGTCTCCCTAATATGAGATTTGATAAGAGTATATAAGACTTTATGGTAAGCATGAGGCCCCATCTCATAGCTTTGAAGTCTTTCAAAGTTTTAAATCATCAGTTGGAATGGTGTTATCCTGTTTTGTTTGACTTTATCATACTTGATGATAGGAATAGCTGTTCTGAAGAAAATAAAACATTATGACAGCTATTGCTGATTTAATATTATCCTTCTTAGAAGTCCTACCATGCTTTTTTTTGTTCTACTACCGTTGGTTCTATCTATCACATTGTGTCTTATTGCAATTTGAATATGTGTGATAGTTCAAACAAATTTTGTTCTTTTTTTATCAAAAATGAGATATTATAGTACCCATTGATCATTTTCTGTTATTCGGTTCAGAAAGCCCTGTAATTCTTTCACTCTATGCATGGCTTTATACTAGTGTGATATGTTTGATATTATTGTATTTGAAACTATGCTCAACTATAGCAGAGTAAGAGATATGGTGTTAGCTACTGTTGATGTCCAGTTGACTTAATGGAAAGTACTGTGTTGCCTATGTTGTCCTGTTCTGATCTGCTCTGTACTGCCCCCTTTTGTTTTATTCTCTTTCAAAGTAAAAAAAAATAAAAATAAATATATTGAAAAAAAATATTGAAGAAGAACAGCTTGTGCTTTCATTGTTTGATTTTTGGTCATTTTTAATTCCTAAATCTTGTAATTGAACAACTACTTCTAAGAAAATTATATGCAATATTAACTAGCGCTAATTTCCTAGTTTTTTGAAATTCTGTATCATTTCTTTTTTTGTTTTGTTTTTAAAATATAAAAAACTGCATGAAGGCATATTTACAGAGGTAAAACAGTAGATCAAGTAAAATAAGGAAAGGGTTTGAAAAGAGATCACTGTCAATTTTAAGAAACAGTATTCAAGGCTCACAGACCTCACTGGGGCCATCCTGATAGCTCTTGAGCGAACTAAGACACAATCATCCTTTTCCAGCAAAGATTTTTCACTCCTACTGGACTCAGAGGGCCCTGCAGCACTGTCATCCATCTACTGGGAAAGGCAACACATATTGTTTTGATATTGAATTTGTGCCCACAATTCAGTGATGGACATGCCATTTACACATCTCAGAAGTAAAACAGTCATTTCTACTTAGACTCCTGTTTGGGTAAGGTAGTGTGGAAAGCATGCCCTCTGGAGATCCAGAGTCCACATACGGACTCTCCCACAAACAGGCTGGGTGAACGGGGTGGGGGGGGGTAGCTCCAGTTCTTCATCATCTGGACATGGGAGGAATAATCCCTGACTAGTAGTAGGGTTGGATGCAATCACATGTGGAAAGGACTGGGCTCAGAGTCTGTGTAGGAAGCAGAAGCTGAGGTTTTTTTCCTCTGGAGTCAATGAAGCAATTAACATGGGTATCCAACACTGGGAAGTTTGTTTTACTTTTATAGCCAACATGACAAATAAATAAATAGTGTTATTAAAAAAAAAGAAACAGTATTCATTAATTCCTTGGCATTTAAGTTTTTTAAAGCTACACTGAATGAGATTGTTGTACCAATTTCTTTGTCAATAGGTTCATTATTGGTAAACAAGCATGCTATTAATTTTTGTGTGATAATATTGTGTCCTGCCACTTTGCTGAATTATCTATTCTAAGAGTCTTTTGGTGAAATTTTTGGGGGTATTCCATGTACAGAACCATCTGAAAATAAAAAAATGGTTTGACTTATTCCTTTCCTATACATATCCCTTTTATGTCTTCTCTTGCCTGATTGCTCTGGCTAGAGTTTCAAGAGCTTTGTTAAACAAGAAGGGTAAGGGTAGAATCTTTTGAGTGATTCCTGATTTTTAAGCGAAGCTTTCAGTTTCTGTCCAAGTGTGCTATTGACTATGTTTGCCATAAGTGACTTTTATCAGTTTGAGGTAAGGTCTTTCTATACCTATTTTCATAGGACTTTTTATCATGAATGAGTGTTGACTTTTGTCAGAGGCTTTTTCTGCATCTATTGAGAGGATCATGTGATTTTTATTCTTGTTTCTACTTATATAGTGTATTGCATTTTTTAATTTATTCACAGTATATGTTAACATTTTTTCATCACTGGGATGAAGCCAACTTATTCATGGTCTCCTTAATCATTTGTTGCATTCTGTTTACAAGTATTTTGTTGAGAATTTTTGGATCTATATTCATTCCTTCCATTTTGATGTCATAGAAAAGTTTGAGAAATATTGATGTTAGTTCTTATTTGAAATTCTTGTAAAATTCAGCAATGACTTTGACTTTTCTTTTCTTTTCTTTTTTTTTTTTTTTTTTTTTTTTTTTTTTTTTTTTTTTTTTTTTTTGGTACCGGGGGATCAAACTCATGACCTCGCGCTTGCAAAGCAGGCACTTAAGCCACTGAGCTAAATCCCCCGGCAACTTTGACTTTTCTTGGAAAAGCTTTTACTAGCTCAATTTCATTGTCTGCTATTGAGCTATTTACGTATTTTTAAAAATAATTTCTTGGTTCAATTTTGGTAATATGTACATGTCTAGGAGTTTATCCATTTCTTACAACCCTTTTGATTGCAGTGGTATGCATTATGATTTCACCTTTTTCATTTCAAATTGCATTGATGTGAGTCTTTTCATTCTCGCTTTAGGTTAAATTTGGTTAAGGGTTTATCAATCTTAATTATACTTTCAAAGAACCAATTCTTTGATTTATTCACCCTAAGATGAAAATACAAATAAAGAACAAGATAAACAAGTGAGAAACAGGGAGACAGACTTTTTGGAGATGGAGAAGGATATCTGTGAAGTGGAGAGAAGATGAGCGAGGATTAAAGTGATTAAAATTCACTATGTGCTAATTTTCCAAAACTGATGTAATTGCTATGCACTACAAACACATATTAATAAAACAATAGAACTTTGGATTGAAAGCCAGGATAAGAAGTCCATTTGCAAAACAATCTAGATGGGAATAGGTGGTAAAAAATGGAGAAAATATGCACAGATAATTTTGGTGTCAAAGTGAAAAATATGTCTTCTGGAGAGGGCAGTGAAATCCTGAGAAAGGCACTTTGTGATGGAAAAGACTTGTGTATATTTGAAAATGAGAAAATAGAGACAGAGAAAAAAACAGTAGAGATAATAAGAAAGAGAGGAAATAAGCATGGAATTGTAGCCTGTAAATAATAAGAAATGGTGAGACCCAGACAATGACAGAGGTAAGTCAGACAAAGGCTGATTAGATAACTTGAGAATGAAAATTGCTTTATGTGTCCATGATTACTACCCATCATGGTGGTAATAACAGGGTTGGAATACCTTCTGACTTTCTCCGTGCTTCTACCTCTGCTTTTAAAAAGGTCTTCAGGAGTTCAAGTTGAACTTTTACTTAGATCAGTGTGGGCTTATGAAACCTACATATTTGAGCATGAACACATACTGATCACTGTGTACCATTGCCTATGTGCCTTACAACTAATATTACTAAGGTAGATGGAATGGAAATCCTGGTTCAACATGGATTGGAAGTGAGGTTTTAGTGTCCTGTTGCGCCTGAAATGGATATAGCAGAAACAGAGTAGCTGTGTTCCTGGGAACATATCTTGCTTCCTTACACACTGGTTTTTATATTATGATTATTTGGCCTCCAGTTAAGAATGGTGATGCACCTGTACACCAATTTGAAAGTATCTTCTTATTAAATGGGCCTAAATTCTACCATCAGACACTTATGAGTTAAACAGATTTCCATATTGTACACATAGCATCTGATCAGGTATTATTATTACTAGATTTTAGTGAGAAGCAAATCAATTTTGTTATGTATTAAATATATAAATATTTATTAGTGTACTTTTAGTTGCTTTAATTAAAGAACATTAAGAGGCCATTGTAAGTAACAGTTATTATAATGTATAATCTTGCACTTTTCCTCAGGTCTGTTTTATGAAGTTCATATGACATGTGGCTTTCTTTTTGTTGCTGTGACCTTTTTACACAAATCAGCTTTAAGTGTCATTATACTAATGGACACCTAAGGTTTTCTACTTAAATATTACTGGGTTGTCTTTCACAAGTTTTATCAGAGAAATTTCTAGAAAATATGATTTGACCACACTAGGTCTAAATTTCAATTTTTATAAGCTGAATATATCTATAATCATATACATACCATAGCATACCATATAGTTTTTCAAGTGGAAGATTTTGGGGGAAAGTTACCATGCTTAGGATCTATGTTTCAGATACTGTTCGTTCTTGGGCCTTCTATATTCATATTTCCTTCGATTCATAGTTTACCACCCAAAGAACAAAATGTCTTTCATTTTTGAACAACTTTTTTGGCTTGTATGGTATCTTAACCTCATAGTGTACTACACAGACCTTACTTTTGAAATTACATACTTTACTTTCATTGTGCCAAGAGCAAGTGTTGAGATAATCTGTTTGGTTCTAAGCATACGTACATTTAGGCAATCTAACTAAATACGTCAGTTAGTAATAAGTAATGAGTTTGAGGGAATAATTTCTTTCTGGTCACTTTGATTTTGAGAAATCACAAAGGTAGAATAAAGTGTTCTGCTCATGTAAGATAACATGCTCTTTAATGTATATTAATAATCTAAAGTTCTCAAAAATGACTGAAGAAAGACTGAAGAAATATTGATGTTTTGCAAGTGGTTGGTCAAGCTAAATCTGGGATCAGTTACTGTAGTTTCCTATGTGTGTATAAACTGTAGCTAAATACAACAATGTTTGTAGTTAAGTACAACAAGTTTTTTCCTACCTCTTTTTTTTAAATTTTGTCTAACACTTCCTTAGTCTTCTACATAATTTAGGATAGTGATCTCTTTTGAACAGATACGATTTCCTGATTGACATTATACTCAATGTTCTCTTCCTCATTGTTTCAAGTAGACTTGACTCTCCTTTAAGGTAGAAAATGTGTAACAGCTTTGTCCCCCATAGTGCTAGTATAATACTGTAAATATGGTTAAGTGATGCTTACTGTGTTGTTAACTGAATATACCGCAGAATAATTGGCATTACCTGGTTAACTTTGTTTGATTGGTAAAGTCAGTTGTGTTGATTTTTATTATCCTTTGCATTACTCTTAAAGATTTCATCTGGAAATTTTGAATAAATTTAACACAAGACTCTTAATATTGAATAAAATATATAAAGGTGGGCCCCAAAAATTTAACTCTGATTAACAATTTATCAGGATGCGAATTTCGTGGAGAAATTGTCTGGAAGAATTAAATTAAGTAAAAGAACAATGTAAAACAGTACTCCAAAAACTGACCAGAGACATGGGTTGGAAAAATATGAATGGGAAATAATTTTCATATCTTGTGAACCTTTCCAGCTTCACTGAATGGATTTAGGAAAACTTCTGTATTTCAGTTTTTAAAGTCGTATTATTGTCTATGCAAGAACTGATTAAATTTATTCAGAATTGTTAGTGACATAATTTTAATTATATTTTCCTTTCATTTATTTGGTTTATGTCTGTGTACCTCTACTACTCTATAAAGCCAGGACCAGGAATAGTAGACACACCTTTGTATCTATGGTACCTTCAAGGTGATTGGCATATGACACAACATGGATACGTTTATTCAGATTTATATATTTCTGAAGTCACTTCTTCCAAATGATATGTATATATAACATAAAGTTTTCCACTCTAAAAAGCTGATTTTAAGAAAGTGGATTTCCCAAGCATGTTAGAATCAAATGATTACAAGTGTAGGCATTCAATAAATGATTATTCAATAAACTAAGTAGCCACCCATCTTATTCTTGATTCTTAATATAAACATTTGCTACCTTTGTCTTTTGTTCCTGATTCTTAACTAAATTCTTCTTTAATTGATACATAAAATTTCACTTATTTATGGGGTACCATGTGATGTTTTCATATGTATTTACCTTGTATAATGTTCAAAATATGATAGAAATATCCATTTCCTTAAACATTTACCATTTCTTTATGGTGAAAACATTCAAAATCCTTTTTTCTAGCTTTTGAAAAAATATGATACATTACTATTGTCTGTCATCTCCTTACTGGGCAATGAAACATCAGAACTTCTGCTCCTGTCTAATTGAAATGTAGTATGTCCCAACGCTTCCTATCCTTCCCACTCCTTTATTCTCTCCACCCTCTGGCAACCACCATTCTACTTCCTACTATGCAATCAACCGCTTCAGATTCCACACAGAAGTGAGATCAAGTGGTACCTCTCTTCCTGTGCCTGGCTTGTTTCACTTGACATAATGACCTCTAGTTCTATCCATGTTGCCACAAATGACAGGATTAAATTTTAAATAGACAGCAAATGGTTAATGAGAGTGAAGTCTCAGTTCATTTGGTTTTACATCTTGAGAAATTTCTTCTGTAGCATATTTAAATAAAATTAGTAAAATATTACAATGATCATAACTTTTTTGGAAGTAGGAACTGTCATATATTTCCACGTATCTCCACTAGAAGTTATTAGTAGTTTGCAGAAAATAATTTAAAATTGCTAAAGCATTCAATGAACAAGCAAGGCTGTCTCTGATGTGCCAGCTACCTGGGTGTAAAAGTGATGGGAAACCTATCTTCATGGAGCTTATTGTCTATTGAAGGGGTTACAAATTAAATATTACACAAATGAGTGTTTAACTATGGTCAACATAACTATGATCAAGTAAACATATTGGATGCTAAAGAGAGATAAATATTTCTAAAGTTATATAGAAGCCTAAGAGAAGATGTAGCCATCTGAATGGAAATTCAAATGCAACAGAAGTTTAAAAATTCAATGGGAATAAGTTCTAATTGATTTTAGATATTTAGTGTCTTTTTTAGTATTCATTAGTAATGGTGATGCTTTGCAAAGTGAAGTGTTATATTTTTGAAAAGCTACTTTTCTCATATTATAAAAAGAGAAGTATGTTCTTAACAAATATCTTCTAAGAACAAAATTTTAACTCTAGAAAGATATGCATTCATAGAAGATCTATTACTATATTATTTAAGTAGTAATTTTAGGAGGAAGAAACTGAATGAATAAGTAAACTGCTGTGGTCCTTAAAAATGTGGACCCTGAAAAGTAATGTAACAACATAAAAGTGAATTACATTATAGTGCTATATAAAAAGATTGAAAATATTATATGCTCATAAAAGTACATTGAAAATAAATAAGATCTACTAAAAGAAATATAGCAAAAAATTCTAGTTGCTGTGGTGAAAAGACTAGGAGAGATTTCTTTTTCTTTTTTATTTTATAAATATTCTCTAGCACAGTTTTATTATTATGGCAATTCAAAATGCTTTTTGAAATAAAAATGAATAATAGTAAAAAAATTTATGAATTTTATAGATAGATGATTATATGCATTATATTAATACCTAATTTGCTACACAGCACTCTGGAGGCTAATTTAGTCAATAAAGAGGCCTGAAAAAAAATGAATCACAAACCATTACTGTTCAGTGCACGCAGGAAGGTGCTATTAATAACTACAAAGGCGAAAGGAGAGCATCTGCAACCCAGGAACTAAAATTAGTAGTAACGTTGAAGGGAGTTCTACAAAATTATGTTTTCCAGAAGACGACCACAGCTCTTCTTGTGTGAGGAAGACTGATCACCTCTATTATCCTTGAAACAAAAGCAAAGATTTCTGGATGAGTGTATTTAATTATGATGTTTATCTAATCCCTCTGGAGCCATTTATACAAACAAGATAGCTTAGAGCACTTGCTTGCAGTAAAGGGTGGGAGGGGTTATGTTTTGTAAAAAGTGTATGTTTTCAAGCATATGACCCACGCCTATACGTCAAATGTAGTGGCATTTTATACCACTGTTTCTTTAAAATGCAGAGGAGAACAATGTAAAGAAGCATACATACTATCCTATTTTTTCCCTCGTGATCCTTGGACTTTGCAGTCTAGGGTCTTGTGAAAGTAACAATAGTATTAACAACCATAACCATAATAGTAATACTCAGCTACTTATGAGTATTTTCGTATCTCAGCTACTGCTCTAGGTGCTCTTATTTATGTTAACCTCTTTACCCTCATAGTAGTCCTGTAAAGTTGATTCTTCTCATTTTTCTCTACAAGTAAAGTAATTGAAAGTTAGAATATTAATATATCTCATTCATGATCACTCAGCTAAATGCTTGGATTCAAATGAGTGTAAAATATTTGGCTATACAATCCAGTGTGTTAAGCTATACTATGCATTTAAAAACTCTTTTGTATTAATACTTTCATTTTCTTGCCAAAGTTACCAGAAATTATTTTGGGTGAGATTAACAAAAGAACTTGTCCCCGATCCATATTCCATCTCTTCATATTTCCATTTTTTTCCTTTTCTTTACTTTTTATAGTTTGTATTGGAATAATTTGGGCTAACTTCATCAGTATAAAAACAGGAAATTATATTTTCCTCCTCTTACCCTTATTTATTTTAGAATATCTGCTTTTCCTTTTTAAGAACACAAGCACTAAACACCCAAAAGCCCTCTTCTGGCCACCAAGGACTGATAGAGTGATCTTTTTCAAACTTCCCATACAAACATGTAGCTTCTGAGAACAGTCTGCTGAGATTTCATTATCAGATATGCAGACTCAGGAAGGATCAACAGTCTCCTGATCTTTAGATAATGTCTGTGATGTGTAAAACAAAAGCTTTACGTTAAAATATATTTATCCAGTTTGATGAAGCTGTAAGAAACAGCACACTGGACCAGAGTTGTGACAATACAAGGGCAGGGCTGCAAGGTGTTTTGGGGGAATACCTGGAAGGAGTCCTAGAAAAGGGAGCTGGGAGAGACACCGTGAAATATTGATTACCTCCTTTGTTCTGGAGTATTTTCATCCCCTTTCAGATAAGAGGAACTAAGATTTAGAGTAGTTAAATAATTTTCCTGTGGTCACATAGTCAGTAAATGTAGATCTGTCTGACACAGAAGTCTGTGTTCTATGTGTGAAACCAATATGGATCTTAGGAACAGCCTGTACTCATCCGTGTCTGTTCCTTCATCTCTGGCATCTTCATTGCCCTTTTGTTAAGAGTCTTCCCTCTGCTTACTGTGGAGGTTACAGTAGCTCCCTGAAGTAGTTCTGTGTCTTATTCCTTTAAAATCCTGTCACTGATTTTCCCACTAGAAGCTTCTATCCTCACAGAGGCTTAGATCCAAGCTGAGAAATTCTCTATGTGGATTATCATGAGCTCCAGTCAACATTTGCAAAATGTTTCTGTAAGAAAATGCTTTCTGAAGGGCGAAAGAGCAGGCTTATAAATGATTTTTTGGAAAACAAACTAACTTGAGGATAATGTCTAAGGCCAATAATTTGTTGGTAATATTTGCTTATATTCCTTTCTCAATGATTTATAAAGTAATAAATAACATTTGACCTGAAAGTGTGTTTTCTGACACAAAAATACCACTGTTTCCAAGTCTTTCTTATTCTAGCTGCTTCCACCCCAAACCAGCATTTATTGTGGCATTTATATACAGTAGGTATTCAAAGCAATCGTGCATTGAAAGTTAGATTTTAAATAGAATTATTACTCATCACAAAGAAGGATTCTTGCTTCCATTTAGCTCTAATTCTGCAATATATAACAAAGTTATAATTGATCTTTAGAGCATTAATTAAATATATCCTTTATTTTTAATTGATATGGTTTTACAATATTAATTAAAGCAGGGACCTAGTATAACAATAGATTTGGTGCTATATTGGTAAGTTTTCCTGTCACTGGGACAAAATACCCTATGAATACACTTTAAAAGAGAAGAGGTTTGTTTGCCTAATAGTTTCAGTGAGTTCGATCCGTAGTTTATTGGCTCAAACGCAGAAGTGGCATAGTGTAAGGGCATGGTGGAGAAAAGTACCTCATCCTTATAGCAGCTAGGAAGCAAAGAAAGAAAGGGGAAGCTGGGAACACCCTTCCAGCTCATGTAGCCCACCTCCACTGACCAGGTCTTAATAGCACAGCTAGAAAATAATCAGCAGATCAATCCATGGTGAATATAGTGCTCCCATAATTCAACCACCTTTGGAAAGCCCCACTTCTGAGCACATAAAATGTAGAGGACATTTTAGATCTCAAACACACAGACATTTGTCATTTTTCCACTTGACTTATAATTTATAGTCAAGTAGCTATCATAAGAACCTCTTGTTCCAAGAAATACTGTGGTCCAGCATTCCAGCAGTGTATCTACCATAATTCGGAATAATCTGATTTTGGGTGGTTTAACTACTTGTCTGTCACATGGAGGGATACTGTTACTATATGTGTGTTTTGGGTACAGTGACCAGAAGTTACTTATTTCATAAAAAACCTTATTTTGCCTTTTCAGATGTAACTGTGTGGAGCCACATAATCCCAGCAATGATACACTGAGGGAATGGAGGGAGTCCAATATTTCTGTCTCGGACATAATTTGGGAGAACCTAACTGTGTCGGTAAGACATTGAAGAATAAATCATATATTGATTCATTTACTATAAGAGATTTGGCCAACATTTTAAATTATTGCCATGAAGGCAATTTTTTTGAATATGTAATATTATGAAAAATAGTTTAATTTTAATTTTAAATTCCTTTTCAGGTACCCACATTAGTAAGGTGGGACTTCCATTCATTATCAAAGGAAAAATTTTCTAGTAGTTTACATACCAAATCTTTCTGAATACAATCACACAGAATTTATATTACTGAGAGGAACCAAAAGTACATTAAATATGAGTGGTGTTGACCTATGTGAAACCCTATGGCAGGACACCTATTTAACTCTGAGATCTGTGAGCTGTTTACAATATGCCGAAGGCAAGGAGTTGTTCTTAATATTTTAGTGTATGTACTAAATATTTTGAACAAATACAAGTCACTTTCATTTAAAGACACTTTATTTAAAACTCTGGCACTTCACAATAGAGTTTTCCTGATTCCATCTATTTTTATCTTTCATTCACAAAAAGAGATAACAAAATATTTTTTCTGTAAAGAAGTTCAATTTTGTACCTTTGTTTTATTTTCTTAATAGTTTTTTCTGTGCAACTTCTTTCTTCTAATAGCTGCATTTCTCCATTTTTTTTGACCTATTATAATATTTGTGCATGTCTTTTCACATCTTTTTATGCATACATACATCCTTCTGCTCAATGAAATCATGTACTTTGGAAAACTAAATGTTCCACTTTTAATAAATGTTAAAATATCTGAGTAGCTTTTGTTTATTTTCTGTTGTGCCCAGTTGCAAACATTACAGTTGAACCCTTCTGCCACTTTTTTCTACCTAGATAAGCTCAAACTGTATTACATGAGCACAGAACCATAAGAATTCCAATTCATTTGATCAAACACATACTGTTTTAGTCAGTGAGCCAGTTCCTGGACTATAGGAATCTTTTTGTTATTGTTGCACAGATAATATAAAACTCTAAGCATGATTCTTGTGAAAGCATGTGATCTTTTGCCTATTACCTTAATTTTCTGTTAAATGTGTTCTTTCAGAATCAGAATTAACTTATTCTCTGTTTGAAATTCAGAATTAACTTACTCTCTGTTCAAAATTCAAAATTAACTTATTCTCTGTTCAAAACTCAGAATTAACTTTTTCTCTATTAAAAATTCTATCTTGTTATACATCTTGGTCCTTATTTACACTTTCAGTCAATAGGAACAAATTGTTCAGTGAGAAGGCAACTAGAGAGGAGCAAGCAGGAAAAGAAGGAAGGGAAAAGAAAAAAATGAAAAAAGAAGGATAAAATGGATACAAAGCTTTTGTAAATAAGGAAGGGCATGGGGCTGAAGAGAGAAGGGAATAGGAAAAAAGAGGAATCAAGATGTATCACATACAGGTATAAATTCCCTATGATGAATGTGATTGTTATGTATATCTAAATTGTACAAATAAACCTAGTTTTAATGAAATCATCTTGAACTATTTTCATTACTTTTCTTCTAACCCTAGTTGTTTCCTCTAGGATAAAAAGACTTTGCTTACTTTTGTTATTCTCTGTTATTGTTAACATTCATTTCTTTCTTTTTTTTCTAAAGAGATAGCATTGCTAGGCTGTTTTAGATGGCTCAGAGAGCCATTTAAATTGACCAGTAAAAGAACTGATGAACTAAACAAGAAAGAATGATATAATTACTAAGAAGTTAAACATGAGATCCAGTCCTAGGTCTTATTGCTCTGTCTCCCTTTTTGTAATTGTTATGTTTGAAGAGTCCATTGCTTGTGTCCCTTATCTAGATGTCCCTTTCAACAGGAAAATCTAAATAATTCTTTCTCTCATTTAACATCATAATTTTCTCTGTGTTTTATTTTCCTTGAAAAATTCAAAGCTGAATAATAAATTCATTCTGTATGTTGGTAAATCTTGAACAATAACCATATAAAAGACACACTTACAGTGCAGTTGACCTAACTATGAATTAGTTGTTGATAACAGAAGCTTTGAGATCAAGTAGAATATGGTGAAAAAACATTTTGTAATCAAAGCAAGTATAGCACTCGGTATTTTGGTTTCTTTTATCTTTAAAAAATTTCTATTAAGTGTTAACACTCTGGCAGAAATTTTCATACTATTTTTCATTACTTAAAAACAGTTTTTGCAATGGATAATTGCTAATCTTGACTAAAAATAACTTTTATCCCCAAAGGGAATGCTATGTAATAAAAAATCTTGTAATTTTTAAGCCAAAGTAGATTATTAAATTTTGTCTTATACTAATTTTTCCCTATTATCACTATCAAAAGTATTTTATTAATAAAGTACTATGCTGTAGTAACTAGTTTTGCAAAAATAGTGATGTAACATGTAATTTCCATATTATTCACTTGCCAGGTTCTATATTACTTTTTTGAGTTATGTGCCTCATGAACCATAAATTATACCTTTCTAATTCAGTGAGTGCAAAGAATCAAAAATTTTTCTTGATTTTTTTAAACTGTTATATACATAGCAAGTGTTAAATATTTGACAAATACCACACAATTATTTGAAAAATAGTTCTATCTTATATATTTACTACTTAATGAAAACATTTATGGAAAACTATAATATATAATATATTGATGCATCTCAGAATTAGCCATTTTAAAGAATGCCTAGGCAGAGTTTTAAATATTCACAAGCAATTAGCCAGTAATTTAGGTAAGAATCATTTCAGTTCCTGAACTGAATGAATCAGTTCCTGATTGAATGTATATAAGGGGCATGATACTCACTCCAACTTTAATTTCTTATTTTATTGAACTCATTTGTTGCCAACTTATAGAATTGTTGAAACTTAGAATATGTTTGAAGAGTAATTAGTAGAAATCAGTTTGTCAGCAAGCATTTTTTGAGTACCCATTGTAAGAGAAACCATATGTTAGATTCAAAAGAAGAGAGCAGGGATTTGGATTTGGTTTTCACTTCTAAACTTCAGAACTTTTCCTCTAAGTGTAAATGTGTTTTGGAAGTACAATTAATATAAAATGAAAACAAATGTTGAATTTAGTAGGTCATAATTTTTCTTTTTAAAATTACTATTCTTCCCTCTGAAAGCAAAAACCATACTTTGGATTTGCTTTGAAGTAAACTAACTCGGCAGGCCATTGGCATCTATGTTTTTAAAAATTGAGGTTACACACAGCCAAGCATAGGAAATATTTAGATACTTCTAAATCTGCGGAAAAGACTGCAGATGCTCACAAATCAGTAGATAATGTGTTTATAATGAAACCTCGAGCTTCTCTTTGTACTTTGTCACTGTGTTTACCCATTACATTGCTTACATTGCTTAGTAAGTGCTCTGTATCATCTCTGGACAGGCACAGAGAAAAGAATGAAAAATACAAGGATTTGTTTTTACCTCTTATACAGAATTTTGAGAGAAAGAAAATTCAGCTATAATTAAGACCTGGGGCACTTTTCTGTGGTGTTCCAATTAGCCAACTTATTATACTCTGTACTAGTTTAACATGGCTAATTGAAATTTAGGTAGCAAGAGGTGTATTTGTAGTCAGATCAGAATAAGAGGAAGATACTTTTGAACAATTTAAAGGTGCACAGTATTTCTTAAGTGCCTTAGGTTTAGAATAACTGCTCCTGACCATTTTACTAGTTGTTTGCTAGTTTTCAGATGACAATATAGCTGCTTGTGTTTTATTGTAGAATCTATAGAAAGTATTTTTCCTCTGTGAAAAGATTCTAAGGCTTACAGTTTGATTCATAAGGCAAACTGTGTTAGTGATCAATCCATGTTTTTCAGTCCATACTTTTTTGTAGGCTTTTTCTGTAATATCCCATAATTCAGTTTCTGTTTCAGGGACAAACACCTCAAGGTCTAATAAGGTCAATGGGTCATTTTCATTTTCCCTATATTTTTTAAATAGTAAAAGAATTTAGTAATCTAATTTTTAAAATAAGACATATCAAAGTGACTTCAAAAGAATTTTTTTCCTTTCAAACATTTAATGTTTAAAATGTGGTTTTTCATGAAGAAAAATTTTTTGACTTTGCTGCCACCTCATGGCTAAGGCAGTAATTAGAAATGATACTTTAGAGGTTTATAGAAATATAGTACCAGAAAAAAGGCCATGGAGAAGTTATAGTAAATATGCACTTTGTCTTGCTCATGTAGTGATTTTTTCTGCAATTATTATTTAAGTTCAGGAGACCCATCTCTGACTCATATTTTAATTTCAGCATATCTATCTATCTATCTATCTATCTATCTATAGATATAGATATATAGATTTTTTTCTTGCTAACTTTCTTATCTTTCTTGGTAGTTTTGGATTAGATAATTCTTCAAAATAATTGTTCCTTCCTAATATACCATAATTCTCACCAAAATTGTGCCCATATCACAGCTCTGCTGCCACCCAGCAGTAATGAGGTCACAAATTGCTTGACCTCTCATATCTGTTTCCTCAGATATGAAATATCAACAATGACATCTTTCTATTTTATAGGGTTGCCATAAAAGTTAATTAAAGGAGGTATTTAAGAGGATATGTGTCTGAGGTTAGTAAACATTCACTCTCAAATACAATTTAAATAAATTTCATATTAGAAGCTTAGTGGACATCACGTTTATTACACACTGATTGGCAAATCAGTTCTTGTTCAAATTTTATATGCTATGTTTTTAATATTGCTAATTGCCTATCCAAATAGAATTTGGAAATCATGTATAGCGTCTTTTAAATCCTGGTGAAAAGATTCAGAGTCTCAACAGCATTTGATCAAAAGATGTTAGTTTTCTCAAAGAAAAGTATGCAGCTTTTTCTTAATAGCTCCATTTGTCTTATTTCCCGTGGCAGGAATGCAAATCACTGCATGGAGAGTATGTCGGACGAGCCTGTGGCCATGAACACCCTTACGTCCCAGATGTTCTGTTCTGGTCGGTGATCTTGTTCTTTTCCACAGTTACAATGTCAGCCACTCTAAAACAATTCAAGACTAGCCGATATTTTCCAACAAAGGTACCTAGACTATAATTTTCCTGATCTAAATATGAACTAACATACAGCATGATATGGAATCCTGTGTGCTTTAGGACAAAAGAAAGAGCAAGTGTTGGAGTGAAAAACCTGTGACAGCCTTTGTAAATTGGGTGACCTGCTGGATAAGATGTGGGTGGAATGAAGAAAAAGCATTTTGTGGTATAGGTGCCAGAGGCAGCACAAGCCCGGCAGGCTTTTCTCCTAACTGCATACCCCAAAGATCAGTTGCCACTCTCCCACTTACATTTTTGGAAATTCAGAGCACATGCTGCATTCCTGATTGTCACTTTCTTGCCCCCTGAGCAGTGGGAATTCTTCCAACCTGACAGATACCTCAGAAGAACCACTATTACATACTCTAATTGGGAAAGCCCTTGCAAAACTCATTGGAACACTTTTCTATTTTTCGGGTTTTAAGGCGTCAATCCCTCCCCCTAACCCACCATGTTTGCATCTGCATATTTGGAAAGGAAAGTAAACAGAGAAACAGTTTAGCTCAATATTTAACACTGCAAAGTAACACCTATAATGTCTGATTCCGCCAAAAGAAGAAAAAAGAAACAAGGAAATAAGCCTTTTAGGGTTGAGCTATAGATTCTGATAAAAAAAAAAATGCCCTCTAAGAAAATAATTCAAGAATTGTTCTTTCCAGAAAGGGCTTCATTTTTGCTACCTCCTCCTTCACTAAGGTAGAAGAGTACTTTCTATCTCTCAAAACTTAATCTGATTAATAGAAAATCATTATTTGTAAGTTGAAAAAACAGTCAAACATTTTGTGTGAGTTTGTGTGTATGTCATAAAGGGATTCTGACAGAGAACAGATTTTGTTGCTAATTGTATAAAGGTATTTGCTCAAAAATGGCTTGACAATATGAAAAGGCTTTTAAAAAGCCTAACATAGAGTATCTTTTAATTTGAATAATTTTTTTCACTTGCCCACTCTCTTGTACACACTACCAACTGCCATATTTATATCTTAGATACACTAAGTAAAATATTATGCTTCTTTAACAAAATAGATGATTTATTAGATTTATCAAATTAACATATTCCTACATGAAAAAGAGTCATAAAATTCTGCCAAATTCTGGCCATGAAACCTTGTTCTGCGTTCTAAATTTTCACTCTCTTAGATTTATAACAAACTTCAACTTTAAAAAAGTGTCAAAATAACCTGACCGTCATTATTGCTGTTTCACAATGTTTCATTCTGGAAAGGTTGAATGTGTACCCATCTTAATGACAGAAATACATAAATACTGTGTATATTCAGGTACTGGCAGAGGAAGTGGTAATATTATAGTACGCGGAAAATGCAATGTTATGATATTATGTCATAGAGTGTTTATGAAGTGTGACTCTAGATTATGTTCCTGAATGCTCCTTGATATTTATAGCTCCTTCGAGTGACAAGTGTTTTCATTATTTTTAGGTTCGATCCATAGTGAGTGACTTTGCTGTCTTTCTTACAATTCTGTGTATGGTTTTAATTGACTATGCCATCGGGATCCCATCTCCAAAATTACAAGTGCCAAGTGTTTTTAAGGTGAATTATTCACAGTACTTATAGAATTTAACCTTTCTTTCTCTGTCTAATCTTCATTTAGATGATGCTTATACTTTCATGAAAGTATACACAATATAATTTGCACATCAATAAATGAAGTGCCTACAGCACAACTAAAACTTTGGTCTAATATTAAAAATATGGGGCTGGGATTTAGCTCAGTGGCATAAGCGCCTGCCTTGCAAATGGATGGTCATGAGTTTGATGCCCAGTAGCAAAATAAATAAATAAATAAATAAATAAATAAATAATAAAATAATAAAATAAAAAAAATGTGTAAGAATCATATAAATATAAACCTGTAAGTTGCTTGAAAAAATTTTCCATTCTCTATCACAGCTGGAATAGCTACAATACAGCACTCCTAAAAGATAAGAAAGTGTTTTGAAACTAAGAAAAATGCATTATCTTGAGGCAGAATTGTATAGTGGATAGGGCTTGAAAACATAAAAATAGTTCTGAAATAGAATTGAAACTAAGATTTGTCACTAAGGGGACATGTAAATTTGAGCCAACTTCTTAGTTCTCTGAGCCTCAGTTTTCTCATAGGTCAAATATGGCTGGGGACTCCTCATGAAATGTTTTTTGTCAGAATGAGTTCCTTTGGGGCCCATTCAATGCATCAGCCATGTTTGGAACTCCTTGAGTCTGTGACTAATATCTTTCCCTCGTTTTCATGCAATGGCTTGTCCACATATCTAAAATAAGTTACCACATTATATTGAAATATTCTGCTTATTTATATTTGTGATTCTATTGAAAGAAGATTCTGACTTATTTATCTTTGCATCTCAATTCTAGCACAGTGGTCAACATGCTATTTGTAAATATAAATAAATTTACCAATAGTAAATGGCAGATATTAATATTACATGTAATTTAGAGGTATAATAGAGGTAATGATTGAGAACAAATTGTTGGAGCTAGATTGTCAGAGTTTAAACTTCATCTCCACTACTCACTGAACTTAGGACTTTGGGAAATTTACTAGGCTAATCTATGCCTCACTTTTCATATTTGTATCATTTTCTGTAGACTGTCGTGAAGAAAATAGTGAGTTAAAATACTTAAATCACTGACAGTGCTGCTTGCTACCTTATATATGCTTCATGAATATCATTATTATTAATTTTATACCATTCACTTTGTCAGTTTATAATAAAAGCTTTCCTGGTAGTGTCTACAAAACTTAATTTAATTATCTGTTCAGTAACCCAGCTACTAATATGTATATTCTTTTATTTTGTGCAGCCTACCAGAGATGATCGTGGCTGGTTTGTTACACCTTTAGGCCCAAATCCTTGGTGGACAGTAATAGCTGCTATCATTCCAGCTTTGCTTTGTACTATTCTAATATTTATGGACCAACAGATCACAGCTGTCATCATCAACAGGAAAGAACATAAGCTCAAGGTATATTTTCAACAGCCACTTTAATGTAAATAATTCTGAATTAACTGTTTCCAAATAATGTTCAATAGAATGCCTATATTCTGCATTTGTTTGTATAATGAAATATTAAAATAATATTTTAAAGTTTATAATTCTCTTTGTTTTACAAGATACTTTGTCTTACAATGATATGAAAACTTGTTTATAGCACTTGACTATGTTCTAAGGTATGAGACCTTATCTTCAAGGCTTACGATAAAGAGCAATGTCAAATTTCTAATTTAGCATCTTTAACATATTTTAGAAAAATAATTAATTCTGATGAAATATGACTTTACCAACTCATATTACATCTGGGATCCCATTGGGATTCCTTTAACTGACCATAAATATGTCTATTACATTGTATTCATTATTAGGCCAAATTATACTTTCAGATATTTCCTACTTTCTTTAATTAGTATCCTGTTTGTAATGCCTGTAACAACAAAACCCAACCATGTTTTATATCTTTATGTTTTAGTGGAGATTTTGATACTTATTTTTGCAAAGAGAATACCTAAATGTCTATAAACTTATATATTGTACATATCATTTTCCAGTTGTGAATAATCAAAGTTTTTTTACTGGTATGGAGTTTGTTTGAGATATGCAATATGAATACTAACATTTATAGAAACATGTAAAATAAGTTAAATGAAGTCACTAAATGTTTAAACATAATTAGAATCATATCATTTAAAAACAGAACATACACAATTTTGTTTTGTTCTGGTATCATGGGGGAATTGCCAGCTATCTTCACACACCCTTTGAAGTCTAGAAAAGAAATCATTGTCAGAGCAACAGAAATCATGATTTGTAGAATTTTATAAATATATTAGAGTGATTAAAAATATCTAAGTCTCCAATTAAATTATATCTATATATTGGTAGATATAATAATGGTATAGGTCTTATAAAGCACAATTACATGTAATAAATCTTATTAAGAGGGAATCTGTGTACTAGTGAGAATGTATGTTTGTCTTAAAAGAGTTTTGCTTGTTCTCTGTAGAAAGTAACTGAAAATGCTCAAAACCATTTTTTAAAAAGGAATTAATTCAATTTGCTTGTATTTTTGTTAAATTAAAACATTTAATTATTAAAGACACATTTTTAAAATTATCTCTTAAAGTCTTAAGAATTATACCAGAGGTGTGTTGATCTAGTTCAAAAATCAGGTTAACATCCAGTCCTCTATGTGAAAAGACAGACCCTGATTTGTAAGTTTTGCTCATTACTGTGATGTGAATATTCTCACTATGGCCCACTCCTAACTATTAATGTGACATCAACTGGCAAAAAATATTGTTAATTTTTAAAATTTCATTATTAACACATTAATTATAATTGATGCAGTAAAAAATTATTTGATGGAATTTAACATTCTTTCATTATAAAAGCCCTGAACAAATTAGGTATAGGAAGATCATACATCAGCCTAATATAGAATATAAATATGACAGACTGACAGCCAAAATACTGAGTAGGGTAAAACTAGAAACATTTCTTGTGAGATAGAAACAAGACAGGCGTGTCTCACTGCTTTGTACAATGTAGGGTGGGGAATTCTAGCCAGAGCCATTAGTCAAGAGAAACAAATAAAAGACATTCAAGTAGAAAAGAGGAAGTCAAATATTCTTGATTCATAAGTTTGTATGAACTAACTGAAAAATACAGAATTACGCCACTCAAAATTGGAAATTTTTAAATATTTGTGAATTATTTCATAAAATAAATAATTAAGATTTCTGAGTGAATACCTTTGCTATTTAATATCAAGCTTCAAAAATAATCACTTTTAAACTATCAGGATTCTACCAAAGTAAATATCACCACAACTTTATTATTAATGTTACACGGCTAATTAAGTAGACATAAAACAAGTTTAAGTACATTACGTTAAGTATCATTATCTTGCTACATTCTAAGATATAGGAAACACTTTATGCTAGATACTGGTTTATATTTTTAAACTGACAGCATCTGTATTTTTCTGATTCTAAAGTAAAATATAATTCTGATTTAAATATCAGATAATAAACAAGTTAAAGAGAGATGAAAAACACTAAAATTCCATCACTTACAAATAACATTGTTTGCACTTTTATGTATGCTTAAGTAAATTTTACCTCATTGTATTTATTTATTTATGTTTTGGATGCTGGAAATCAAAACCAGGGCCTTGCACATACTATGATCATGCGTTACCACTGACCTCCACCTCCAGCCCTAAGTGTATGTATTCGTACTACATACACTTACATGAATCTATATTTATACTGCATATCACTTTAATGGCTATATACTTCATTGTATAACACATTTTATGGGTCTAGCACACTTCTGCTGCACGATTCTGCTTGTTTAACACATTTTAAAATGAACTAGAAGACCAACGCTTTAAAAAGGAAGTAAACCGTATAGTCATTGCTGTCTTTTCAATAGAAGATTATTTTAGTCTTTGTAATGCAGTCGAAATCCCTCAGATTTTATTGAAAAACTCTGTGTATAGACTATCAGTTAAATTGATGCAGGCTGTATTATTAATGGAATTATATTAAAAACTGGGAGTAAATGATGATTTCCTGGGGTTGATATCTTTTTGACCATTTTGTATCTTTGCTCTTTCCAAGTCTCTCATCCTCACAATCTCTTGTTCTTCATAAGGAACACCAGGACCTTGGCATTCACATTCATTCCAAAGCTTCAAATCATCATACTATTTTCTTTCTTTCTTTATTTTTTACTGCACAATAACTGAAATATGGTGAAGCATTCTTAAATAGTCCTTTCAAGTTCTCGCATTTATAGCATGGAATGCAAAACTGAATCATTTAATGTCCATACAACTGAATGAACCCAAGGGTACATTATTAAACCCTTCTTATATTGTACAAATTATTAATTATATAGTCAGAAGATTCATATTTTCACAACCTAACAACCCAAATTTAGTGAATGATAGAGCAAATCTGGCTTCATCAAAAACCCTGCTATATTTGCAAAAGTAGAGGATCTAGTCTGTTCTTGGTCATTCGAATCTGTTTTTTAGAAGTTTTCTTCTTTAAAGGGATATTTTCAAAGCACATTGGGTCTAGTGAAGACATAATTAATCTTTGCTGAGCACTTATTTTTGGCCTATGGTCATCATCTCATATAAACTTCACTATAATGTGGCCTATTGCTGTTGACTTTTAACAACAACAAAAAAATCAGCTTCTACCAGCGCACTTTACTCAGAATATCAGCTTGTTCCAGTGGCCATTCTCCCACCTGTTGCTTCACTGAAATGTTTTCAAAGTCTCCTGGCTTTGGCTTGCACCACATTTTCATGAAAAGATGATTCGTGAGTATATCTCCAAGCAACAAATTAACTATGTTTTAGCTTTTACTAATATTGTTTTTTCACTTAAAATCCATTTTTACCCTGGTTGGAACATTCCCTGAATTTGTTTGGTAAATCGCATTTTCTAGTTTCTATACAGGCACCTTGTAGACTCTACATCATGCACCCAAGTTTACAAGGTACATCTAAGTCTCTTCAAGTACACATCTCATTCCTTATTGCTCACAAGTATTTTAGATCTTTTCACTTTTCCTTCACCTATACTATCAGAATAAGTAGTTTCTACTAGATGATGTTTCTTAGGGCAATAAAAAAATGTTATTATATACACAATGAAACTGTTAGGAGTGCATAGGCTAAAATCCAACTCCCTAAGTTACTCTCTATAATCTGAGAATGAAGGGGCACAAAATTAATGAAACTCTAAATTCATTATAATCTTTTGGTGCATTCAAGAATAAAATAAGCTGCAAGTGTAAAAATCTGAGAACGAAAAATACTATATATATTATCTATATATACACATATAAATCCACACTGTCTCTAGCATTTTTTTCCTTCCTTAGTGAAGAGGAATAGACATAGGTTAACTGAATCCCTTTTAAAAGCATTCAAAATAAACCATTTTTTGGAAGCACATTCTCTGTACGTGAAAAGAAAAAGATATTATCTTTCAGAAAAGAAAGTTTCTGTTAAGATGCAACCATGGGCTTTTCTACATGTTTCTATAGACAGTTCAGGCTTCTTTTGACATCATTTTTAATAAACAGCAATACAACCCTGGATCACTTGAGTAAATGAATGCATTTGCAACATTCATTTGGCACCACATTCTCTTGATGATTATGGCATTTGATATGTTCTTTTTTGCCCTCTTTGTCAGCCTGGTTCTTCATGTCAATCTATAGTCTTTTATGTGGTTAACTTGACAGATGCAGGAAATTGCTGCCAAGCTTTGAAATGAATTTTTTCAGCAGTGGCATCTGGGTATCAGATGGTCCTTTTGGCTGGCCTCTTGTCTTGCTGCATGTTGGTTTTAGTGGGGTCTGGTGTAGCATCACCTGTTGCTATGCTCCCTTTTCTTCCCATATGTCCATTTCCCGTGATTCATAGATGATTGTGAGAATAAAAACTCCATTTCTGTCTTTATTTGAGAAAAGAATTACAAAATACGTTAGAAGGTGCAGAGTTCTCTTTCTGACAAAAGTGATCTTCCTTTGACTGGCATGCCTATCAGCTAATAATTTGGTTACAAAGACCAAATTTTTAAAGACATTTTAAATGAAAGGCAAGAAGAGGGATGCTGATTAATTAGTGAAAGCACCAGAACTGATTTATTTTCTTTGGTTTGCATTAAATCAAGATGCATCTATTGTTGTACAGTATAATCAGAGGGAAATTATTTTATTATGCTTGTACACAACAAAGCCATCTTTTTAAATTTTAAAGGGAAATTATTCCCTCTGAAAGATGATTTTGTCCACTTCTAGAAATTCCATTGTATTATATTTAGAAAACATCCAGCAAAAGCTACAGGAAATCACTATCATGAGGAAAATTCTTCATATTGTATTATAAATTTCAGGGAACATAGAGCCTGAGAAGGGTCAGGTTTTTATGATAAAAATCAAGCTCTACTCACAAGCTGTGTCTTCTGTCCTCTTCTCCTGTTGATTTCATGATCACCAGCACTTACAGTTTCTGTTCCCTCTCAGCAGTATCACAGCTTCAAAGCTCTTTCTACTCCCTAAGAACCAGGAACTGGAGTACTTCTGTCCTTCACTCTTTTGTATCTTTCTCATTATAGAGTACCTGGAACAAAACACTGCTGTGATTACTTAGACATTGCCCTTTAAAAGGATTGAAATCTGCAGCCTGTGCTATAGAACTACATCTTCCAAAATGTTTGTAAAAGGGTTAGGGGATCTTATTATGGCCCTGTCAAAGCTTCTTCCTATGCCACTTTGGTTTTGCATACACCAGGATGATTCTCTTCCCATTTCCCAGCTCCTATCAATGAAAATCTTTCCTGAGGTATTTGCAAAGTTTCCAGGGTCATATTCATTGGGGAAATTGAGTCCTGACATTTTAGTGAAGTGTAGTATTGCCACAAGTAAACTGACCTGAGGAAGGATATGACTGAATTGGTGACAACACAGGAGGAAAATGTCACCAGCTGTATATTTCCCATTTTTCTCCCATCATCACTTGTACTTTTAGCAGCAATAGCAGAAGATAAAGAAAGTACAAGTGACTTTAACAATCCTTTTCTTAGTAAGAAAACAATTAAAAAACAGAGAAAATACTACCATAACAAGTGATAATGAATGTCTGGGTAATTCATACTTCAACTTTTGTAATAACTACAAAGTGCATGCAATTTGATAAAACGGCCTCTAAAAAGGTGAAAACTATTAGTACCGAAGACATGGTCATTTCTGCCCAGGTTCAACTGCTATATTTATTTATAATTATGATTATTACATTTCATTCTATGTTTCAATGATATATATTTCCTTTATAAAAAGTAAATCTGTAACATTTTTGATTGCTTATTGAGAAATTATATGATAGATTATCTATGTTTCAGAAACATTATTTTACTGAAGATTCTTGAAACAAAATGAGAACCAAAGAAAAATGCATTGTTCAAGTGCTAGAATGTAATAATACCTAATATTTGCTGGCTGTTGGTTGTATAGCAGATGTTACTCTAAATGATTAGAAAAATTAAACAATTTAATTCTCACAGCAAACTAATGAGATGCCTTCTAGTCTCATCCTCACCATTTTTCAGATAAGAAAAAGAGCCAAGGAGGATAAAGTGATTTGCTCAAGGTAACTGGTGGGCCAGTGTTTGATCCCAGCAGTCTGAGTCCAGAAGCTGTAGTCCTAGCCACTTTATTACACAGCCTCTCACGAAGTGGTGTTTTTCTTAAATTAAAAATAAGAATTGAAACAAAATAAGCCAAGGCTTTTGCTACTTTTGAGGTTTTACTTTAATCCCTACAGGGGATGGTGGGAAAGGGTAGTAGTGTTTGATCCTCTCTTTGAGTTCTGTCTCAGAGACCCCACTTAATCATCCTAGGTAGAGAGAAGACCCACATACCCAAATTGCATCAATTTTTCCTCACATTTTCTGCCTGCTCTAAGAAAGCGCTCAAGCTTACAGCACCTGGAGGTTAGTGATAGTGGAATAGAATTATAGAGGAGATAAAAAATGCAAAAATTATCATTTTAAGGAGAAGCTGAATTATTCTAGTGCTGAAAGGGAAGCAAGAACAAGATCACATTATATTGAGATAAAAATGAATATAAATAAGGGAGTGTAGGCTCTACTTTAGTCTTCCTAATAAAAAGTAATCCATTGAGAGAATAAAGGGCTATTGGAAATGGAATGATTAAAAGTTTATCTGCAGGAGCTCTGCTACAAAGGGCCCCTGGGCATTGTCAGGAAGTGGTTGCTGTTCACAATTAGGCCATCCTTAGTCATGCTGTTGACACAGTTCCTTTTCTTTCTTTCGTTTTTTAACAGAAAGGTTGTGGGTACCATCTGGACCTGTTAATGGTGGCTGTCATGCTCGGCGTGTGCTCCATCATGGGCCTGCCATGGTTTGTGGCTGCCACGGTCCTCTCCATCACTCATGTCAACAGTCTGAAACTGGAATCAGAATGTTCAGCTCCAGGAGAACAACCCAAATTTCTTGGCATTCGGGAACAAAGGGTTACTGGCCTTATGATTTTTATTCTTATGGGTTCATCAGTCTTTATGACTAGTATTTTGAAGGTAATGAGATCTGCACTTATGAAATTGAGAGAAGCAGACTATATAGATTTAAAATTTTCAGTTGCGTTTAAGACATAAATTTGCAAGTATAGTATAGCATGTGATGAAAGAGATGGATGTCTTTAGAATGTTTATGTAATTATTCTTAACCTAAGGCAGCAGGGAAATAAGTTCTGTAGTTAGAACATACCTAAAAGTTTACACTGGCAAAATAAAATTTGATGTGCAATTTGTTATGATGACTTTGAAATGGCGATCAAACTATGGAAATCATTCACTATTTGCAAACTGATTGGTGACCTCAAATCACTGTAGACCTACACAAAATAAAAGTTTCTATTTTCTTGTCAGTGGACAGGTATATTAGCAATTAATATTACTTAGTAGAGGTATAGACATATTTTCCATTTATGTTGTTTTATATGCTTTGTACATATTTTCATATTTTAAATGCTCTATAAAACTTTTTCACAGATATCATTTCATATACTTGGTTTTTCATATTTCAAGTAGTTGAATCTATTTTTAAGAATATTAAAGAGCAATTATTTTGTCATGTAATTTTGGCAGATATTTCCAAGGTGTGTTAATTGTATTATAACTCATTTTAATTGCTTATAAATTGATTTTTTAATTGCATAGTTAATGATTTATACAAATTTATTTGTATTTAATCACTGAAACAATTATGCCTTCAAGAATTCATTTTTATGTTATATAGGTAATTATTAACACAAGGATGGTGGGATGTTTTAAAAAGACAATTTCAATAATCCACATGTTTTCAAGTATCTGACATAATGCAGGACAGTACCAAATTTTAATGCAATATTCATTCTTCATTTTGAACCAAATGTTTTGTCATTATAAAATAAAAAATAAATTATCTTTAAAGTGGCATACTAATAGTATTTATTGTGCAGCCGGGTATGGTGGCGCATACTTGTAATCCCAGCACTTGGGAGGCTGAGGCAGGAGGATTGCAGTGAGTTTGAGGCAAGCCTGAACTACATAGTGAGACCCTGTCTCAAAAAAAATTATTGTGGCATAGTATAATACTTGGTATTATTCTTTATTATGTATTGCGTGGTTTCAAAACAAAATAGATTTTGACCTAACAGATACTCACAACAACCTTATCATCATATCTTTTTAGATATTGAGACACTAAGGTACAGAGAGTTTAAGTAATTTACCTAAGGTTACACAGCTAACAAATGCTAGAGGTAGAATTTGAATTCATGTGTTCTGGATCTGTACTATACTGCTTCTAAAATACTCTTTCTCCCCTGAAGTTTGTTCTTCAGTAAGTGCAAATTAGCATGACCACATATTGAAAAATAATGTGTGCCTTTTCTTTAATTATTCTCTGACAGTTTATTCCCATGCCAGTGCTATATGGAGTGTTTCTTTACATGGGTGCTTCATCTCTAAAGGGAATTCAGGTAAATTACTTAGACATAGTATTAGTCTTTTATTGCTCCCTAAAAAAAGTTACCATGTGATTCAGCACCATAAAACAACACACTTTCATTATTTCAGTGTTTCTGGGGTGCATGGATTTGGAAACAGATTAGCTGGGTACTACTGGCTTAAGAGGTCTCTATAGGTGCTGCGAGGGCCACAGTTACCTGAAGGAAGCCCTACCTCAAGACAGCTAATCACATAGCTGTGAGCGAAAGGCACAGTCTCTCTGTGGTTGTTGACATGAAGTATTTTTTGTTTTTACCTCAAGGGGCTCTCCATAGGGTACTTACATGTACTTACAACATAGAAACTATGGAAGGGGGAGACCCTTTAGTTTTATGCTCTAGAATTGTAGGTGTCATAGCCCTGTTTTACTGTTTGTTCGAAGTGAGTCACTAAATTCAACTTGTGCAAAAGGGAAAGGAATTAGACTTCATCTCTTAAACAGAAGAGTGTCAGATAATTTGAAGATGTATTTTCAAACTTCCACATGTATTCTAAGTCATAGCAGAGGCTATCTGCAAATTCTTCCTCATTTCTGTTACAGTGCTGCCCTGGGCTGAATAGTGAGTATTCCCAAAAAATTCACATCTTCCTGGAATCTCAGAATAGGACCTTAGTTGGAAATAGGGTCTTTGAATTAGAATTAGATATCCATTTGTGCCTTCAAAAACCTTATGTAAGTAGGCCATAAATCTAATAACTTAGGTCCTTGGAAGCAGAGAAGAAACACACTGAGGCCAAGGAGGAGGGCCTTGTGAAGGCTGAGAAAAAGACTATAGCCTTGGTTCCCCAGTCCAGGGATGCCAGGAGCCACTGGAAAAGGGAAAGAAATTTTCTGGGGCATTTTTAGGGCATTAAGAAAGAAGTTGTGGCAATTGATTATTGCAGCCTCAGAAAACTGATACAGATTTCTATTTAAATTTTCCTTTGACTAATCTTATTTTATAACAGTATTATTTAGCCAAACACTTTAATTTTCTGGAAAGAGACTAAGTTTGAGGATTTTTATTGCATAATTTTTATCAACTAAAAGGAGAATCTAAATAACAGCTTTTTCTATGATACAGCTAGTCTCATTGCTGCTCAAAACATAGGAGAATAGTCACTTGACTACAAAAAAGGCAGCGCAGTGTCTTTGTTCCTAAGTGAATCGCCTACTGGCTTCTGAATTTGGCAGAAGCAGCACTTAGGCCTTTGGGCAGTGCTGGATAGCAGAACTGAGGCAAAACTTGCATACAAAGTCATTGCAGGATCTCTGAACCCTCGGTGGATAGATACTAGATTACCTTTGTTTATCACAACACCAGGTAAAATCAATTTGGGAGAATGCTATGGTTGAGAAGTTTTATGTGTTTAAATTTTATTCAAGTAAGATTTTATTTACTCATATAAAAATTCATGTCTGAAAAGTATATTCTGATAGATTTGCTTTGATAAGGCATACAGAGAGGATTACTGAAGAAGTTTTACTTATTTGTTTTGTTTTTTGCCTTTGGCAAAAGTTCCATGAGTAGTAATTTCATCTGTAAGTGAAGAGTATTAATTATTAAGCCCCAGGCTTATATAAATACAGCAGCAGAAGTTTAAGAAACAAAGAAAAAATCATTTTGGTAAATTTCAACAGATTTTTTCCCCAATTCCACTCACATGATTTTATACTCAAGTGGTTTACAATTAAATAAACATATCAAATTTTGAAATTATTTGGAATTTGACTTTTGCAAGTGAAAACTGAAAAAAACATTATCAAAGGCCCACAAGTTAAATATAATGAGTCTTAAATAACACAAATGGAATGGCAAGCCCAGGCACACATTAAACAAATAGGGTCTCACACTGAGAAACAGATTAGTGAAAATCTAGCTAAACCCCAAGCGCTGAAGTTGAAATTCCTATTGGGAATTGTAACGAACTGGGTGTGGCAATAGGACAGTACTGGGGCATAATAAAAGCCAAATGCCAAACTCAGTATATATTTGTCATGATTAGTGTTACTGAATTAATGATAAACACATAAGTAAATAAATACCTATGGCTCAAAGACCATGTTACTTTCATATCCTGTAAGTTGGAGGAATCTATAGATTACCTGACTGTTTGGCAACATTAAGAAACTTACTATGTAGGCTTCTCACTGTGAAACATGGCAGAGAAAACAGATCACAATGTTCTCGTGAATGCTGTTTCTGTATTCAGATATATAACCACATCTATATTCATTCCAACACTTTAGGAATCCAAAGTAGAGCAAATGTGCCATTTAAACAATAACAATCGAAGCACCCACACACTGAAGTATGCTTATGCAATAACATAGCTTCATAAATGGAGAAATGGTAGCTGGGGAAAATTTGTTCTGTAGAAATGGAAATACTCAGCCATAAGAAAAAGGATTTTATTTTATTTCTCTCCTGTTCTTTCCTTCACTGTGAACAAAGTTTAATGACTTCTAATTTAAAGAGATACAGTATTTAGGAATTATAAATGAAAAGAGATACAGTACTTAGGAAATATAAATAAAAGGACCTAATGACATGGAGAGGGGGATGAACCAGGGAGTTCATCATTTAGTACTTTTCACATTAGGTTTCGATAAACATTTTTGGAAGGTATGAATGTATATGAGTAAGGGAATATACAATGACTGAACTAATATTTCTATGATTCTGGCTTAAACAACTGAGGAAAAAGAGGTCATGCCATGCCATAAGCCAGAGAATACAGAAAGAAAGATAGGTTTAAGTTGCTTTGGGTATTCTTGGAACATATGCAAGTAAGTTTGGGTGAAACAGAATGTTTTGACCTAACATTTTTACCCTAGACCACTGTCCCTATGATAAAAATATGTATAGTTTTCCTATAAGCTAGTTAAGAAATAGTAATAATTTAATATTACTTTTTTGTAAAGTAACACAGTGTGTAGAAATAACATGAAATAGAACAGCAATTTGAGTGATGATTGCAACCAGTGATTCAATCAAATGATCAGCTCACACTGGAAACACTGAAACTGCAAAAATTGGCCTGAGAAAAATTAAACAAAAGATAAAACTGATGTGCACTACAATTTGTTACTGTATAAATTGGATTGAAAATTTTAAGTTTCTTGTGAAATTTAATTTATAAAATTTAAATTGAGAAAATTTGACTTGCTTCATTATGAAGGGCTCAAAGTTTAAGTTAAAACAGTACTATATGGTTACATATAGTACTGACTATATGGTTACATATAGTACTGTACTATCTTTGTGGCAAAATTGAAACAGATAACATTAATAAAATACGATTGGAAATGTATACATGGTTTGAGAGTACAACATAAGAAAATCAAGAAATTAAACTGAATTAACCAAATCTCTTTAGAAAACACTTTATTAACAAAAGTTCATAAATCTTTTATATAAATCTCTATGGTTAAAATGTTTTTGTTTATCAGCTGGGCATGGTGGTACACACCTGTAATTCCAGTATTCAGGAGGCTGAGGCAGAAGGATCGCTGTGAGTTCAAGGCCAACCTGGCTACATAGTGAGTTTAAGAACAGCCTGAATTACAAAGTAAAATTCTGTCTTAAAAACAAGCAAGCAAACAAACAAAAACTCAAAAACAAAAACCAAACAAAAAACCCTGTAAAAGACACTCATGTTTGTGACACGACATTAAGACAACATTAAGACCTTTTTGGGGATCAAAGTGATGCAGTCAAGATATTAGAGTTCAAACAGAGTTCCATACATCCTGCTCAGCAGCTGGGTAGGATATGGAACTCTGGGAGAAATCTGAGAGAGAGAACCAAGCATAGGAGTTACTAGCAAGTATGTGAAGGTGAAAGCTGTGGGGAAAAAGAACCATTCCAAGAGAAAAGAGGACAGAGGGTAGGATTCCAGGAAGCACGATATTTGGGGGGGGGGTAAAAGAAAAAGTTTACAATGTGATAATTTTTTTTTAAAAAAGGATATTTTGTTTCTTGGGGCTCTACTCTCCAACATTTAACATCGACTTACTATCTGTAAATTCTTTCTAAACTACAACCTCCATATTCAAGAAAATGTAGGAAATTATAAACTGAAAGACAGTGTTTCATCATATCAGTCCTTTGGTCCTGGCACCCAATTATCAGATAAGTCAGTGCAAGTCTAAAACTTTGTGCTTCATTAAATATGTACTTGATTTACTCTTATTCTTGTCTTATTCTTTGGTGTAATTTAATCTGTTTAATCTTTCAGTTATTTGATAGAATAAAACTCTTCTGGATGCCTGCAAAACATCAACCAGATTTCATATATCTAAGGCACGTACCACTCCGAAAAGTCCACCTCTTCACAATAATTCAGATGAGCTGCCTTGGCCTTTTGTGGATAATAAAAGTTTCAAGAGCTGCTATTGTCTTTCCTATGATGGTATGAAACTTTTGCTGACTCTTTTTCTCTTCCTCTGATTTTCAAATCTCTTTGGAACTATGTGAACTAAAATTGGAACAATGAGTCATTTTGAACAATTATTGGAAACCCTATTATAAAGTTGGTCTTTAAAACTATTTACTAAGACAAGGCTTGAGAACATCATGGATTTCACTGATTCATATTAATTTTATCTGTCATTTTGAATGTAGTAGTTTAAGTTAATTGATGCTGGATAAAAAAATGTAAACTTTCATAATTTAACATTAAAGATATACTAACAGAGCTACTTGGAATGTTAGGGGAATTTTAAAAATAAAATTTAAGTGTTTCAGAAAAGTTTCAAATATTCAGGAAACTACAGTGAGTTTGGGTAACCATAAGTAATTTTTAAAATTATCAGCATAGATGAGAATGTTCACTCAATATAGTACCAACTATTTGCTTCTTGTATTTGGGAAACAAAGTCAAATATATTTTAGACTTAAAGTAGCTTCTTTTACTCCAATAATGAGTAAAACCTTAGCCATTATTTTGGGGTTGTGGTTGGAAAGGAAAAGAAAGATCAGACAATGCGTCTTCCACAAATATTTCAAGTGTTACTTTAATGTCACTTCTAATCAAGACTAACTCATTTCTTTCAAACAGTAAATATGTCTCCCCTATCTAGTTTTTCCACTTGAATTTTTTTTCATTATTCTCTTTAGGTGTTAGCACTGGTATTTGTAAGAAAGTTGATGGACTTCTTATTTACCAAAAGGGAACTCAGCTGGTTGGATGATTTAATGCCTGAAAGTAAGAAAAAGAAACTAGAAGACGCTGAAAAAGAAGTAAGTCAGTTACAGGAAAAACAGTATCTTACAATGAAGGAGAAGGAAAAAAAAAAACAGTGATAGTTCCATGCAAAACTAAGTGATTGTTAAAACAATCAGTGATTACAGTGATTACCAACAGCCATGGATGAACCAACCGACTTGCAAGTTTAATTTTTAAAGTCATAAAGATTTAAACAGAGAGAGAGAGTGAGAGCCTGTATGTGTTACATGAGGGAATCACCTCCCTCCCTATGAAATATGTAAATACTTTGTACTTAATTACCCCCTAAATTGTAAAGGTTATTTTTCTGACTCCTCACTCATGGTTGGCAGAAATTTGCTTATATGTAACTATTTCCTATCATCAGGCAATGATTACTTTTTGGTTGAATATATGAGAGGAAAAGGAAAAGAGGCATGTTACTATTGCTAGTGTTTTTCTAGTGAAAATTTTTAATCAAAAGATTCTAATAAAAAATTAATTTTTTGAAATTATTTAAGAGGAAAAAAATGACCTGATTTGCTTTCAAAGTGATTTAGGATTAAACACATATTGCCTGAGAGACTGTATTATTTGAATTACCTTCATGGACTACTGATTCATCCTATTCTGTTTCATAGGTAAAAATAAGGTTTTATGGCCTAAAGTTCATATGTTAATGTTGATCTATTTTGAAGGTTATTTAATCATAATAATTTTAAAAGTACATTGAAGCTATAGAACATATATGAAAAAAATGACCCATACGACAATTTCACAGTGATGAAGCCCAGAGGTTGTGAAACATAAAAGAATTTCTTTGTAAATAGAAATGAAATTGAAACATAACATTTTGTGAGAAGTGTGCACTATTTTGTCCATTTTTCTTGCTTCTACAGATGATCAATAATGTGTTTCCTTTTCCTATCCACAGAGTATTTTTTCATGCCTTCATATTTCCTCTTTCCTGAAAATTAATTTGTGAATGTTATATAGGAATCTTAGGTTTTCCTGCATCATTTAGTGAGGCCACATTATTCTACGAAACTAATCAAGTTTCTGCTCAGAATTTTCTATGTGTTGTATGACTCACAGTTCCTTTTCCTTCTCCGTGGTGTCCCACTGCAGAAAAAGAATTTCCATACATGGGTCATGATGATGTGTCTTATGTTGTTTTGAGTATTCTAATTTTTCTAAAACTGATGCTTTATACAAGGACATAAAAATAAAGATTTATGGGGCAGTTTTGCAGCAGAACATTCTAGATGTAAATCTGAGAAAAGCCTCTCGATGCATTCATTGAATAGTTTTAAATGTCCTTAAAATCGCAAAAAGATTAATATGGTGAACCTCAGTACACAGTGAGAAAGCCGGTAACACAATAAAGAAATAATCTACTACTGAACCTTAAAATATAGCTGTAATTGCTTTTTAAGACAGACAATTATGTATCAAACTTTAGAGAGACAAAGAAGTTTAAAGATGTTTATATTCTAATGTGAAGTAGTGTTAGAATAGGATCAGTGAAAGGAATAGGAGGATTTAAGAAGATGACACTAAAAATCCCTGGTTGATTTCCTACTTGGTTGCCCAGATCTCAGCATTTTATTTTCTTGAGTTTATGGACACCACCAAAGGTTGTCATCTTCTTACTGTGGCATCTGGTACCAAGATCCAGTCTTTTAGGAGATTGTGCATTAAGGTGGCAAGTGGACAAGTTCTCCAGAAATGTTACATTTCTGAATTGCTCAAATTAATTAAGTAACTTTGATCATGATCTGGCAAGATGATAAATAGTAGAAATATCACGGTTCCCTGAGACTTGAATTTAAAGTGAACTCACCTCTTGTCATTTTGATGATAGTTACAAGCTTGTACCTTTATCCTCCAGGGTTTTCCTATCAGTAGCGCATTTCTGGTCTTATGGCACTGAGAAAACATTCATTTGACCTTAAAATTCAATAATGAGTTAAGCAGAATAAATAGCTACACAGGCCAGTCCAAGGTCGCAGAGCTTCTGTTCCAAATTTTCATGTACTTCATGCATATGCATATGCATATGCTTCAGTTTTTAGAAAGAAAGGATTATAATCAGGGTAGAAATGAATATTGGAACCCTGACATTTTGCACATTGCTCTGTGTAAAGAGAAGACTGAAGAATCAAATTCTGGATGTCCAAATGTGCTCAGAGTACCAACATGTCTTCCTTCCTACTTAAATATTCTCTAGGACATTGTACACATTTGATAAAAAATACTACTGTTAAATGCAAAAAACTCCAGCAGAATGTTTGTTCCGAGTTGGAGGATAAGGTTACATAAATCCTGGAAATCCACTTTTTTGGGAACAATCATATCTATACTTCTTGATTTACTGAAGTTTCATTCTACATATACAGAGAAGAGAAAACAAAAAAGGGGCAAGTTGTGCCTGGTGATCTATATAAAGCAGGATCATGAAAAATTCTAAGAAAATACAAAAAAAGCCTGAAAACACATACAATTAAAAACAAAGTTACAGAGAATGCATTACTATTAAGAAAGGTCAGAATTGGTTGTGGATTTAGGAAGTGAGACTTAATCATCACACAGACAGATGTCATTTATAAGTGAATTTTTGGGTGGGGAAATCATATTCTCCTTCTTCTATTAGTAGTTTTCCAAAGTGTAGTTCTAGAACTCCTGCCACGTCAGCCAACATCTAAAATTTGCTAGATGAAAAATCTTAGGCCTTTCTACAAACCCAAGATCTTAAGAAATCTTGGGACAGAGTTAGTGAAGTATGTTAATAAGACCTCTAGGTGATTCTGAGTTAAAATAAGCAGTTTCATGCTTTGTAGAACCAGAAAATTTGAATTTCCAGAAATAATCACATAATAAATACAATATTACTCTATTAGAATTTCTGTTTATAATAATTATAATTGCTTGGAAACACTGAATCAAATAAGCTAATAAAATATATGTTGCCTTCATGTGTCTATATATATTCTATGTTAATCTCTCACCCCCTCAATCCTTTCAAGCCTTATTATTGAAATTTTATGTATTTGTTTTTCTATACATTGCAAATGACAAAATATGATAAAATATTTATAAATGTCTTTTATGGTTTTAAATGTGTCATATAATGTTTGAAGCATCTATTCCATTAATAGTTGGGAAGTAAATGGATAGATTCTGAAGGCCTTGTCTTCCTCTTGTATAAGTAAAGAAATTGAACTTGAATTTTGAAGCCCTTTTCATTTTTTAAGATACATGAACTCCAAAATTGCTGAGTATTTTCTCTCTTTCTCTAAGGATGTTTGTGAATATTGGCTCTCTTCTGTTGCTGTTTGTACTTCAAGATTTTTGAGGGTTCCTACACAGACACAGGCATTGCTGAAAAATGAATATATAGTAGATTTTGCCTACTTTAATAAAGGTAGTCAGGTATTGTGATATATGAATTATAACTTTTATGCCACTAGCAAATATAATTCATATTCATTATGTAATTTGATGCGTATCACCCCATTTATCTTAAATATGAAAAGTGACCATAATTTTATTTTCTTCTTCAACTCCACAGAGGCCTTTAGTTCTAACGAGGAAGTTGCTTTTGCTTTTCATTGATAGTCCTGTGTCTAGCAGATTACTTGTTATGTAAATTGTGTTTCATACAGAATCATTGCATGGATGAATTAATAGCTTCTGGGTGATTCTTCTTGTTTATTACATACCTATTGAATCATACATGCTCGGTAAATATTTGAGTGATGTTGAGTAGATTCATTTTCTAAACTTTAATTTTACCCACCCTTTGTTAGATACAGCATTATTTGCCATTTGTTTTGTAGCTGAAATTGTATTGACTATCTTCATTTAAAGATTTCTTTAATATCACAGATAAATATTTCTCACTCAAATTGACAAAACCCTCCAATGATCTGGAATAAATGAATTTTGGTCATTACTGTAGAACTCAGCATATCTTTGATGGATCCTATGTAAAAGAAATGCTGAATGAGACTCATTTTAACATCCTGCAATGGATACCGGGTTTGCTTTATGCTCTTCATTCTCTTCTCATGTGACTGAGAGAGATAACCTAGGTTGTGACTGTCGTGATGACTAGTGCCTGATTTTCCTGCTGCTCCCAGAAAGTCTCCCTTTTTGGCTCCCCCACAGCACTGGCTGGGATGCAGCCGGCCCCCCAGCCCCGCTCTAGGGCCCACCCAGTTCCCTTTTGGCTCTGAAGGCAGCGCTGCTCTGCTACCCTTCCCTTCAGATAAGCATGGCTTGAAAATGCTATCTTTAGAGGTGATGAGTTTTTGTTTGGATAGAATTATGACTAGTATAAAGCCCACACATGCTAACAAGCCAAGAGTGCAAAATAATTATTGAAAGCAATTTGAGAGAAAAGTAGAAAATCATCTGAAGAAAAAACAAAATTGTACCTAAATCTTTGGTTCAATTTTTTGCTGTTTGAATAGTGAGGTTTCATTTTTCTGTTGCCAGGTGACCTAAGCATCAAAGCCACTGTTCTCTTCAGGTTTTTTTTTTTTGCCTTTTTCTCCTTATTAAAACTTTCTGACTTCTTGACATTTTATTCTAAGATGGCCAGAAAAGATACTATATAATATGCTTAAATTTCAGTGGACAACCAAAGACATATTTATATTTTGCTAATATCTTGGTTTTATTTTTCAACTTTTGAGATTACTGTGTTTTCTTTATGTTACTCTGAATATATTAAGGTAACTTCTTCTGTACAGAAAGTAATCTTTTCCACCCAAAAGTATATATATGTTTTGCTCATGACCTCCAGGCTGTACATACAAATTTATATGATGTACATATTATATTCAATAAATTCTACTGATCCTGGTTGCAAGGCATGCCTAATTTTAGGGTACAGTTTTGTGCTTAAATAAGCAATTTTAAACTACTAGTAGTATATATACACCTTGAATTATGTCTAACAGTACTGCCAAATTACATGAAGTAAGAATAGGCATAAAATGCAGATAATGAAATATATCTGATGGACCTTAAGATAAATATTTTTTCTTTAAATAGCAAAAAGAAAATAGAATTACTTCCTGAAATGCTAAGGAGTATGCTATTAGCCCCACAGTATATAAAATAATAAGGCTCTGTGGTGACCGTGTAAACAAAGGAGTAACAAAGCTCATTTATTTTTTGGGTCTCTCCGTGATTCCAAAGCACAGACTTGGCATCATACATAGCCAAAGTTCCTGTAGGGAAGGGATACTTTGACCAGCCGGTTGGAAAAATGCTGCAAGAGTGAAATGAGATCTGCCCCCACATTGTATTACATATTCATAGGTTAACTGAAGAGGCACTGGAAAGCACTTTGTCTCTTTAAAGGTATTGCAAGAAATATGACATAGAACATTAAGACTATGGAATCTGCAGGTAGATGGCCAAGGTTGAATACAGGGGACACCAGGAACAGTCTTGCCTGTCAGAAAAACTGGCATTAGCCAAAGGTCATGTCTCTTTAACAGCTGGCTTAGAACTAAAAGGAATGAATTCAAGAGGGCTGGTTTAGTTTTAACTGGTTAAACTGGCTTAGGCCAGTTTACCTCTGCTATGAGGGAAAGCAATGAACTTTCAGGGCCATCCCTATTTTTTCTCATCAATTCCCATTTTCATGTCTGTAGCTTTCAAAATCTTATCTCTGGAGTTAGAGCCAAGATTCCAATATTTTTAAGTGACCTAAATAATTCTCTAGGCTTTGGCAGTATAAGTTGATGCAATGGAAAATAAATGCATTAAACAAAAACTATGTATCTTTCTTGTTTTGATATGTGGAGAAAGTTTGATGTTACTATCATTTGAAAACTAAACCGGGACATTTTGTTATGGTAGCCACAGAACATCTTCATTTCAAAGACATATTTTCAAATGTGGTATGTGAATATCTAAAGCATTTCTACCATTTTGTGGAAGAGTGGAATAATGCTATCATTGTAAGTAGTCTGAAACATAAAACAAAACCTAAGATATATCCAAGTAGAGTAAACTGTTCTGTTTGTTCCTCTATCAAGATAGACTTGTGTTTCATCCATACAGGAATATATCTTTTACTGTATCTTTCTAAGTTTCTAGAACACTGCAGTTCTCTAAGTGTGGTCCATGGACCAGCACAATCAACATCAACTGGAAACTTGTTAGAAATGTAAATATCGGTGCAGAATGAAAAGCTCCCCAGAAATCTGTATTTGTAGTAAGCTCTTGAGGTGATTCTCTGTGCAAAGTTTCAGAACCACTGCTGTGAATGCATCCTTCATCTCCTCCTATTAGAGAATTCTGGGAATGTAATTTCAACTTTATAACAATAAAATTGATTACATTACTTATACTTCTGTCCTTGTAAAATTTAGAGTAATTTTTAAAAATTCTGCTTGGAAATTAACTATGTTTTGCATTGAGTGACATGAAGGAGATTGTTGTTAGCATTTAGATTACTTTGTGTTATGAAACTCTCATTAATTACTTATGTTCTTGGTAGCTGAGGCTTTATTGAAAGGCCCTGTGCTAGCATTAATAAATGCAAACAAAGTGGAAGGTCCTGAGGTTAATGAGATAATGAAACACTAATCTGTGTTTCTTCTTTTATGTAAAATGGAGATTCATCAGGTTCATTTTATGTACTCTACATTGTCTTTCCAGGAAGAACAAAGCATGCTAGCTATGGAAGATGAGGGTACAGTACAACTCCCAATGGAAGGGCACTACAGGTAAGATAGAAATTTAAAACACTTCAATGTAAGTAACAGAATGTGTTTGATATGTACTATGTTCTTTTTAAGAATCTTATACTGTGTGGGTCCTTGTAGAAATTTGTTGAAGTTATGTTAGGGTAGGGTAAAAAAAAAAAAACCTGTGAGACTAAGAATTACCTTACCAGGGTTCCAGTACTAAATTCTGCTTATAGAAACTATTTGATTATCCCTAAGTAGCATAAAAGGAAGTGGGACAGGAACCCTAAAAAAGGTACTTCAAAGATATAATGGATTTCTTGTGTTAAAGGATCCCATTATATCAGCCATTAGGAAATACTTATATTTAAATATTTGCATTTATATTTTATATTTATATTTAAATATTCTAATTTAAATATTCTAATCTTCATACACAGTGACATAACAAAGGAAAGCAAATTCCTTCAAGTTATAATAAAAACCTTTGCAAATATTTGGCCTACAATATATATTCATTTTCTCTTTTTTTCTGCCCTCTCTCTTTCTTCCTTCATTCCTCTCAATGTAGTTTAGTTTAGTTTAGCTTTCTTGTTAAGCTCTGTCTTAATTACTATTTAGTAGCCAATATCATAGTCTCAAAATTCTTAGGAATAATTTAAGTCTATGCCAGTAAAAAAGTAGAGAATTTCCTTTGAGACACAATCTGGCACAGTATTAGAAACAAAATATAAGAGAATCTTTTGGATCTTCAGAAGCTTTCTCTAAAATTATAATCCCTGAAAATTTTTAAAATATAATTCCTACCACTTAAGGGTGAGCACAAACATGGCATTTTAGTTTTCCTTTTTTTCTTCTGCAGCACTTTAAATCCTGTTGAATTAATTGCATCAGTGTATTCCAAAGTGTATTCTGTGGTGATTTGGTATCATATGGTACCACTCCCAGAAAGGCCTTGTAGTTAAATAAGTTTAGAAAATATCCCATGTTACATTCCAGTTTAGAAGTTCACAACATGCACTGGCATATGAAGTAATCTAAGTAGCACTGCATTTTTTAAAAAAAGTTTACTTGTGTTTAATTTTTAGCCTTTTAAAACATTTTTGCTCACATGACATTATCACATAGTACCATGAAAAGATTTGTGCTCACATGATGTCTTTTTTAGAAATTAGTTGATCTCATACTTTATAGTAAATTATCTAGGCAAATTAGAGTAATTAAAGAACACATTTCAAGATTGGACAAGGGAAAGAGACGCAAGGTTTTGCTCATTTTACGTGATGAATTTGTTACTGTCTTGTGAACAACTACTATATGCCCATGTGAAGTCAGTTTTGGATCCCTGTTGACTCAGATCACTATTTCAAACAGATGGATCTTACCCACATGTAGTAAAAAATATGTGCCATTTTCTCAGTTACTTTTATTTTACTTGATCTGTGGTTGATTACTTCTGCTATTTGGTTGTGTTTCTACCCCTAGGGATGTTTTGGAGTATCCTGCATGTTACCTATAATTAATGCCAGTTTAAAAGATTAAAACAAAACAAAACAAAAGCACCAGAATATTACTGGTTTCCCCAACCACTGGTAAAGAGCTCTATTAAAGAGCTCTATTAAATAGACAGTCTGTATTCATTTCTTTAACAAATAGTTACTGATGTTTATTTAGCTCTGTCTGGTTCTTGGAGGAATGGCAGTGAACAAATAATCAAGGATCTGTGTCCTTATGAAACTTGTATTTAAGTAGAATAGAAGTAGGAAACAGAACATAAGCAACTGAAAAATCTGTAGCATAGTATTTCAGATGGTAAAAAGTGCAATAAAAACAAAAAGCAAATAAAAAGGATGAGAGTGATATAGGGGATGGAAATAGTGGTTTGAATAGTCAACAAGGACCTATCTGAGAAGATGACATTTAAACAAAGCAGAAGGAAGGTTTCACCAAGTGAAGGAACACTATGGGTAGGGAAGAGCCCTGAGGCAGCAATAAGCCTGCAATGTTCTAGATCAGTCAGAGGCACTGTATTGTAACTGGAGAGGCATGAGTAGGGGTGAGATGGCAAGAGGAGGTCAAGGCAGAGGATGAGGGGCCACAGAGCTGTAAGGTGTTATAAAGACTTAGTTTATTCTGTGTCAGTGAGATGCCACTGCAGATCATGAAAAATGAGACAAAGGATCTTCTACGCTACAAATATTAGGAGCAAGAACCTCAGCAATGCATATGCAGGATCTAATCTCTAAAATGAATTTTAAAAATCACAGCCCAAACCATATCTATACAACTAGACTATTTTCTTTAAATTTGTTAAATTATTGAGCTATTAAATATTCCTCAATTTTAATATTCAAGAATACTGTATGGTAAACAAAATTTGATACATACATACAATAAAATATTATTAAGCCTTAAAAGGAAACAACATGAAAGACTGTGCAGCTGAAATTTGAAGGCATTATGTTACATTAAATAAGCCAGTCCCCAAAAGACAAATACTGCATGATTGAACTTATATGAGGTACTTATAGTAGTCAAAACCATAGACAGAATATATAATGTTGGTTGCCAGGAATCAGAAACAGGAAGTTACTGTTTAATGGATGTAGAATTTCACTTTTACAAGATGAAAAGAGTCCTGGAAATGAATGGTGGTGTTGGTTACACATTCTGAATGTATTTAATAACACTTAACTATATATTTAAAAGTTGTTAAGATGGTAAGTTTTATGTTATGTGTATTTTACTACAATAAAAAAACAAGGAAAAAATTTCATACACGTAAAATCTTCCTATGTGTAAGTTCTAGCATCAGATAACTATAGTTTCTTACTTAATGTCTTATTATTTTACTTTGGGCAAACTGTACAGAGACGATCCATCAGTCATCAATATTTCTGATGAAATGTCAAAGACTGCCTTGTGGAGGAACCTTCTGATTACTTCTGATAACTCTAAAGATAAGGAGTCAAGCTTTCCTTCTAAAAGGTTTGAATTTTAAAATAATGAGGTTATACTAATTTCAATGATTTTTATGACACTGATTCACTAGCAAAAGAATGTTAGTTTCAATCAAATTTAGATCTAAATTGTTTCAGAAATTATTTCTGAAAGGAGGTAAAAATTATAATTTTAAAATGTTGGTATGTTTCTCAATTTCTCCATTTCAAATTAAAAGCTTTCTCCAAAACTATAACAGTGGGGGGGAAATGGAGCTACAAATGAGTCCTAATGCATGACATTTTTGGACATTCATTTTAGCCTACTAATTTGTTATGTGATTTTATTGTATTCTCTCGTCACCCACCTCCCAAGATCCCTTAGATGTCTGACCACATTTCCCACTCCCTATTTCCTATTTAAAAATGATACAGAATTATGGTGATTTAATATTTAGTGTATTTCTGTTCACCTATTCCAAGTTCCTGAATATCTTCCCTAACCTCCTTCCTCCAAAACCTTCAGCTATCAAAGTTCTATTCATGCTTACTTATCTATGAGCAAACATGTGAGCAAATTTTGTAATTCTGGATGCTGATTTTTCAGTGCATGCTTAGGGAGCAACATGTCTTTAAGTATGGAGAGTTATGAGATTTTGAATTGAATTTTTCAGGATTTATAAATAAGCATTTAAGTTATACCATTCAGTCTTCTTAAATATTAAGCTAAATGAAAAGGAAATCTTGTGTTATGCTTGTATCTCTTCTTATTAGAGATTTAGTGAGGCATTTGGGACATAATTATTGAGTTTCTTTATTTTCATAACCTTAAATTAACTTTATCTACTTAATTTTTATATTACATTTTTGTCATAAGCTCCCCTTCCTAATCACTCTAGAAGCTGATTCCCCAAAGGTAAGACCCTCTCCATCAAAACTATTCCTTGGTTGTTTTTACTTGTGTTAAATGGTATCTTCTGGAAAACAGGTGTGAGTTTTGGGGAGGCAAAATACGTGAAGACTCTTGGTTTCCAGTGTAGGAGTTTAATGGTGTTATAGTGTGTCTGATATTTTAGTCAATTTACTTCTCCTCTGTAACTTACAGAAATGCATCATGTATAAGTTGACAATTTTCACAATACTATATTTAGTAATGTCATCAAATTTCTAGATTGGGAAAAGAAAAATTATCTCTTAAATTAAGTAACTGCAAATCTGGAAGCTTCCACTTATGTTATCATGGTGCATTGAGACCTGGTCTCATGAGACATAAATGGAAACATGGACCATAGAAAAGAGGTTACACTGGGCTTGAAAAATACATCTCTTGTTGCTAGTTTTTATCACACCAATATGGCATGAAGCTGTAGTGTCATCTCTATACCAAACAAATAAAAAGACCATCAGTGCATACTCTTCACCCCAGAGGCTAGGGAGTTAGTTCCCTGCTCTCCCCCCTTTCCCTCCCCTACTCTTTCCCTTCACCATCTTTCCATTCTTTTCCCTTTCTCCTACTTCCTTTCCCCTCCCTCTCCCTCCCTCCTTTCCTTCTTCTTTCTTTCTTCCTTCTTTCCTTTCTTCCTTCTCCTTCCTCTCTCTCTCTCTCTCTCTCTCTCTCTCTCTCTCTCTCTCTCTCTCTCTCATTCTTATCTCTTGTTCTCAACTCCTTCAAAATTTACTCCAAAGCTAGTTAAAGACTTCTGGTTGATGTCTTTAAACACAGTTCGAGAACTACTGTCTTTCTTTGCTTGAGTCAAGTAGCAGTAATTTTTTTTCTAAAATATACCTTATGGTCCTTTCCCCCAAATCCTTGCTATTATCAGAGTCATTCTCACAATAATTTTGCATTTTGCTAGAACTCTTAAAAGAAAATCAGAGTTATGAGAAGGGTGGTTTCTCAAGTATATTGAAATGTATATTTATGGAGCCTTTCACAGAAAATATATGGCATTTTTCTGATTTCTCTTAAAGTATGAAATCCAGGCTGATGGGCTCAAAGTAAAATGCCTGCTATGGGGAATAGGTGGAGAATTTGAGACAGCTAAGTTTGTAAATTGGTTTTCTTCCTGAATTATATGGGTCCATAATCTAAACATTTCTCTTGGTTTTCTTTTGGTAAACAGTGAACTCAAGTGATGGTCTTCACCAGAAATATTTAGTTGCTTAAAAATATGAGTTTGGATTATTTTGGAAGTAGATTGATTCTAATAAACAGCATAATATATTTTAGGTCAATTTTAAATAGGTTAGTCTTTTGTTATTTATTCTTTAAATATATATTCCCAGTGACTTGAGGTTCAGAATACTATAGAATGACAGTTCAGATTTCCTTTTTATGTAATATAATCTGTAGCTTTTCATGTGAAAAATATCCCTTGGTTGTTAGTTAATATTTTTCATCTTCATAACAGTGGCACTCCATCCAGAATGAATGTGGCTGGTAGAAATCCTAGAACTATCAATACCTGTAAAAGCAATACTCTCCAAAAGCTTCTGCCTTCTCTTGGTGTCCATTGAAGGCATTGAAATACAACCAGGAATTACAAAACTTTGGCAGCTGTTGGAATGGTCATTGGCAAAACAAACTCAAAATTAGACAAAAACCCCTAAAAACCAGGTTGTCAGCTCCTGTGTCTCTCAAGACCTAAACTAGCTTTGCTCTCTCAAGACCTGTGCAGCATTTGATTCGTGCCTCTCAGTTACTTTCCATCTTATCCTTTCTATAATAGGTCTCACAGAAACCTAGATAGCTTTTTGAAAATGGAGTTTACAGTAGCAGTATATTTTCTTAATGATTTCTTTCATTTTTGTTGTCATAAAATAAATTATTTCACACACTTTATTCACTGCAAGTAAAATATAAGAACTGATAGCAAATTCTACCTCATCTGTGAGATGTCTGTTTCTGTTTCAAGTTAATAGTGCCATACATGTATGTGACAAATTCCTCTGAAGCTTATAGAATAGTTTGGTAGACAGGTATCACTATAAGCTACATTACTTTAAAATAGTGAACAACTGCTATGTTTTATAAAACTGACACCCAGGGTCAACTTTTTTGGAAAGGTGCCTATCAATGGTAGAAGAAGTAACACTGAGTTTTCCTTTGCTGGTAGACTCTGGGACCACCCTTCTTGCTCTTTCCTCCCCATCCTACCCTTGTACTTCCTACCACCTTCTTCTACACTGGATTCTCTTTCTTTGCTTTGATTTCTTAGGCCTAGGCTCTCTCATGCCTGCTCAATAAATATTATCCATAAAATTATTCTAGTACCAATGAAAAGAAACAGCTTCATAGATTTCTTAGATTTTTTACTGTCTCTTGAATTATTATTTCCTTACATTTTAAATTGTAACTCCTTAAGGGCAAGGATAGTGCTGTCTATCTTGTATTCCTAGGTCTTTGCAGAGTATCTGGTGCATAACAGATATGGAATGTTTTTATTATAATAACATGTAGTATATATGTAATATATATTTATTATAATAAAGTCTAAATTTGATTGGCATTTCAAAAAATGAATTATAACAAGGAATCTACAGGGAGACATACAGTAAGAAGAGCATTCAAAGTGAGAATATTTTTCATAAAATTCTCAAACCAGAAGTTATAAAACTTCTGCTTATGAAATTCACTAAAATCTAATCTATTACTCAAAGCAATAATTTTAATGGAGAAAGGAATCCTAGCCATTTAATTAGTTATTGTCTTTTAACAAAGAAAAACCCCATTATTGCTAAAGCAGATCAGGAGGAAGCTCATCTGTAGATCAAGTTGATAAATTCTGATTGTCTTTTTCTTCACTGCTCAGTGAAGAAACCCATGTGTTTATCAAAAGGTTAAGAAAAAGTCCAGTGTCCCAAAGTACTGTGCACATAGGAAGCGTGCGCTTGTAGAGATCAGTATGTATGTGTCCCTCATAGTCCCTCATAATCTCATATGAATGGAATCTGTTACTATATCCTTCCAGTGGAATAGTGTATTGAACTTGGGAAAACTAATGTCCAAGTTATAGAGGACTTAGAGGCCATCTAATACAAAATTTATATAAGAAGAAGCCAAGTATCAGAGAGATTATATAACTAGTCAAAGATCATACATCTCATTCTTAGCTTCTGGCAACTGAACCCAGACTTTCCAAGCCTCAGCCCCGCACTCCTTGCACTGCTTCCATTCTGTCATCTTGCACTGGCTTTGTTTGGAACAAGAGACTAGCAGCCAGGTAAAACCCAAAGAAAAGTTAATTTGGAAAGCATGATAGCAGACACTTGTCATATAAAGGAACTTAAAGTAGAAGAAAGTGAGTCATACAGATAGAGGAGTTAAAAATACAGAGTTAAGGCTCTCAACACATCATGTGCACACTGTCATCTCTTCTCATGGAAGGAGAAAAGAAAAGGGAAAAATGTTACTTTGCTCTGACCTGTAAGGAGTATGTGCTGAGAAGCGTGGCAGGCATAAACCCGGGTGCCATAGACACTCGCTCACACCAGCTCTCAGCGCTGGCAGTGTGCCATAGATGGCAGAAGCTCCGGCACTTCTTACCTGATGGTGCCGGGTAGTGGTGACAACTGAGAAGGGCTGTTTCTAGCTTGAATTGGAGGAAAAACAATTTTAAAAACACACTCTTAGAATGTGTCTAAGTTATTGACCACTAAGAAAGCTGTGCAGGAGGCCCCATAGAAGCACAATGTTTAATTGTTACTTGGGGAAGAGTTATAAAACCAAGGATGTTTCTACCCTCAACTATTTCATAAGTTTTTATTGAGGTCTGAAGTTGATAGTAAAAGTGTGTGCATTATTCCTTCTCAAGGCCTCAGAATCTGGCTGTGGGTTGTCTTTTGTGTTATCTTTGTGTCACCAGTAGGGAGAAAGGGTATGGAGAGGCCTCCCATGTAGTGGGCTGGGGTGGGGGTTGGGTAAGCATTCTGTTCTGGAAGCTCACACTCTTGAAGTGAGCTTCATGCGTGTGGGCACATCATTTGAGTTTTCCACAAAACCTCCAATGTAAGCAGTAGGAAAAAAATAAGAAAATATTGAAAAAATAAACAAAAGTGATAGAACCACATTATCAGCTTGACCACTAGTAAAATTAATTGGGAGACTAAATGAAACAGAAGGAGTTTATTCTTCAGTCAGTGATATGAAGCATTATTCCTGGGCTATACAAGCTGAGGTTTTGTCTGAAAGAAAAACTCAAGTATCTGGAGAACAGTATGCAGTGTGACCCATCCCCCAGACCAGAAATATGTCTGTGTCACTTGACCAAGACAGTCCTCACCAAAGGTCAAGAGCCTGTAGGTGCATGAAGGATGAGCAGCAGAACTCAGAGATACCTTCTGTGGTAGTTTGTTTGCATCATTTACCAGTGTTAGTGCTGTCTCATGATGGGGCATGACTGGCATTTTCAACAATCATCTGTGATGCATTTGCCCAAAAGAGGACTACGGCTTTAATCTTGCATGCTTTTAGAACTGTTTTTAAAATGCCTGATTTTTGTTCTTTAGTGCCTGTTTTTCAAATTTCCCCCTCTCTGCAGTTCTTGGTCTCTAACTCATTGAATGCAGAGGATTTTAATGTTACTGTCTATCTTTGCCTTATAGCATGAGAGAGCAATGCCTAAGGGCTCTTGTGTTGCTTTGGGATTAATTGGTCTTGTTTCTTAGCAAGCAAAATCTCCACGTAGCCGAACTGAATTGCAAATTTCTCCTTTTTTCCTCCTGTAGCACTGAAAGCCGAAAAGAGAAGAAAGCTGACTCAGGGAAAGGTGTTGACAGGGAGACTTGTCTATGACTTGATCTTCAATTTATTTTTTACATATATATGAGAAGAGTGTCATAATTATTAATAAAACTGCTTTGATCATGTATTGTAAATTTGGTCTCTCTTCCCAAATCTACCTTCATAATGTAAGTAGTGCAATACTTGCTTCATTTCTGTGTTTAACCTTCTAAACAGTGAGCCTCCCTTGTGAGCAGATAAATAGCTGATGTAAGAATCCATGTGCTCTTTGCTGTAAGTTAGACATTTGTAAACATTGGATTCTCACTGTCAGCTTTGTGAGAGCAATAGCTTTCTTAAAGAGATAAGTCATATTTACCTAGTTTATATTTTGCTACTTTAGTATCATGAAGAGGCCTGACAATTTCATTGGAAGAATTTTGAAAGGTAGTCTTACTCCTTTTTATTTTTATAGCTTAGTATTTGTGTCTTATTTCATAACATCCAAATCAAGAAGTTAGTTTGAAAGCTTTTTTTAATAATTATATTTATGCATTCCTTGATTTAATGATAGATTTAATACTTAAGAATTTATATGTAACTGAAGCTTAAAGTCATGTGAAAAAGTATAGAAATTTGTTCACAACTTGTTAAAAAGAATCAGACACTAATACAGTGATTCAAGTAACATTTGCTTAAAATTCAAGTTGTGACTACATGATCCAATTCTAGGCTTATATGAAATTCAGTGGAAAATCTTTATAAGTTTTATGGGATTTTCAATTAAAATCTTTATGAGAAATAGGTTGTTAAATTTCTCTCCCACTGACAACATATATTTTTCAAATAAACCTGGACTACTCCATGGTAAATCATTGTACATGAAATTCCACACTGTACAATAACTCTGTTGCTAATGGTCATACCCTGTTTAATGCAGGTCCTCAATCATGTTATAATGTTAGACCAACAGGTCTCCAACTGTAACTTTTTTGCAAGACTCTTTTCCACTTTTTAATTAAATGCATGTTGTGGAAAAACAATCTTTTAAATAAAAATTTCAGACTCTGTTTGAGAAGGTTCTGTAGATAATTTCAGTCCATATTAAATAATCCATCTTTACTGAGTGTATGCAAGAGAAAGGAAAGTTAAAGATTTTTGAGCATTACCAAAAGCATAATATTTAATTGCATTTTAGATGAATGTGAAGTTAACAAAAACTAAATCTGATGGTAATTCATAGTGGAACATTCTTGGCTCCTAAGAAGAATGAATGATCATAAACTTTACGACACTCCAGTGTCCAAAGCCATGTGGCCTTTACAAACCATTACATACTCTGTGTATAAATGCACATGAAAAGTGGGGAAGAATCCTTTTTGTGATTAAGCTAATGAGGGGAAAAAACCAACAAAGCCTCCATTAGATTCAACATTTTGTTACCTTTAAAAAATGTTTCCTCATAATCCTTGATGCAATTATTTTTATGGAAAATGAATTAAAGATTTATGGGAAGAAGAATTTGCAGTTAATAAAGTTTGTATTTATAAATACTGAAGAAAAATACAGAAACTTTCTGTTCCAAATGTTGCCTTTGTGTATTTTATAATACTGATATTATATTGTAAGCATTTCTGTTGTTTTCTGATTTAGCTAGTTAATTCCAAAAGCAGGCCCTTAGTACTTTAATATATTAATAACTTCTGTTAAAAATGATCATAGTGAATTAAAACCTTCATGGGATCATTGATTTGAATACATAGTCATAGCCACTGAAATTCTGTATTTCTGAGTATTTTTATAGTCATTTTGTTCTTGTGTGAATTTTAATGCTATTCCTATGTTAATCATAATATTTTGAAATCATTTAAAATATAAAAATGTAGTGTTATATATGTATATGTATATTTACTCCTAATTTTAGATTCCTGGTCAAAATTACTGAGTATCTTGAATGTAATTTATTGCAAAGTTTAAGTAATGTGTAAAAGTGACTAGGATATTGTGTTTTTCACAACTAAGAAATGTTATGTGGAAATAAATATTTATCCTAATATCGTTGCATATTTTAAATTATGATGCAATGTGTCTTGTCATTGTTTTTCCTTCACATTAATGAGTAAATCAATGTAGAGAGTATTGATTGTTCAAATATAATATTTAAGTATGCCTACCATTGAGAAACCTTGATGATCTAAAGATTCTAAGAGTATTTCAATGATTTGAACTTTGTGAACAGAAAATAATATATTTTCTCATCTTTGCAGAAAACAATGTCTTGGGTGGAAATGGCATGGCTCTTATGACTAGTAAAGAGTTCCAAAGTCATTATAATTCCCCATTTTTAGAACCCTTTAACTCCTGTTTTTAATCCCATGGAGAAAGTATTTTCAAAAATGTGTCTCTTCCTTGTTTGTTATAAAGGTCAAATGGGACCATTATTCTTTTGCGCCACATGGTAGTGTGTTGTAGAGGTACCTGCACTCAGAACTTCAACATGCTGGTTATTTCTCTCTCGACTAGTGAGTTTACTTTGTAATTGCTACTACTTAACCACGTACAATATTGGGACGTTTTTGCTAAATATAACCTAAATGTTTCCTTGATGTAGTTTAGACTTATAATCTAATAATGATGCTCCAATGACAATTCCTAACTAAATCTTTTAGGATTTTTGTTGGGTCTTAAAAAGGTGGCTGATGTGTTTCCTAATTGCACTGATCTACTTCTGTTTCTGTTTAACCTTAACCTGTTTAGTTCCAAGCACTTGTTTGTTTTCCTATCTTTACAAGCTTGCTCTCTTTTTCAGTATGTCCATCTCGTATATTCATGCAATGCAATGAAATGAGATTGCAATAATTTGAAAATTTTCTAAAAATAACTAGGGTCTTTTGATTAACACGAGGCATATCTAAACATCTACTTTTAGAAGGTAGTTGTCAGTGATTAATAATCATCTTTTAACTATCTTATTTAGTTGTTCCTCACAGGAAGCTGTAGTTGATTGATACCACTGTCTTCTCCAATTTAGTTTCTACTGGTGTATTGATCGCTATCATTTGTACTGGAACTTTGAAAAGACAACAATGATCTTCACTTATAAGGGCAAGTTGATTATGTAACTGTAATATAATGTGATATGTACTGAGTTGGTGGTCTTATTAAAATAGTGCATAAGTGAAGTGTGAAATTTTGAATAAGACAGAGTAAGAAGAAAACATTACATAAGTATCATATAATTAAGATAGAAATGGGAGAAAATATACTTCAATAACTACAAAGATTCTCAAAACCATATCATTCTTGAAATAAAAATAAATTCAAACAATGTGAAAAATTTGATATCACCAGAATCTGACATCCCTGATATATGCTATATTTGGAACTTAGCAAATAATGCAGTATAGTGAATTGTTAGTAGGGGGTGAGAGTTATAAGAAAATAGAATCACAGGTTAAAGGCATTATAAATAATGTCAAATTCTATTATAAAACATTTGAACTTTATCCATCAAGAGCTTTAGTAAAGGATATACTTGAACTTTTGAAAAGATTAAATCTGGCAGCACAGTAGAGAATATAGTGGGGAAAATACTAGAATGATTTTCTTAGGGATTCTGATTCCAAATGACTCTCAGATAACCAAACAAAACTTTCTGAGAACAGTCTCTAAATTTCTGTTAGTACTGAAACCATACAGATTCCATGAGTACTTAACAATTGAATCAAGATACAATAGCTTTGTTATAATTCCTTTTATGCAGATTGTTTATTTACATATGCACACTATGTATCGGCATAGTTGTATGTGGAAATTTTTTTTTCCAAAAAGCATGGTTTAAATGCAGTAAGCCTGAAACTATTAAAAAAATCCAAGATCTGAGTGTAGCACAAATTTTAGCCAATGGCTGCCTCATCATATGCAGAAACCATCATGACATCCTACCCAACTCATTCATTTTGTTCTGTATCTAGTTCTTTTGGCGTATGTGGAGTCATAGGTTTCTGTAATGTGACATATGTCCTCCATGTGTTCATAAGCTCTTCCAAGGTAGAAATGATATTTTACCCTTCCTTTGTAACTCTCTAGAGTTCTGTACTCTGCTGTTTGCCCAGCCAGCAAAAGCTGTTGACAGAATAAGTGAAACATTCCCAGAAATGCTATTTGTTGGTTTGTTAAGAATGATTAAAGGTCCAAGGTGGGTTCTTACTGTTATGTCAGTAACAGTGCTTATTGAGCACATTCACATGTCCAGAATCAGAGGGCATAAAAGCCTAAAGCAAGAACCTGTACAGTCTATGGATGCACCAAGATGGGAAAAGCAGCTAAATAACTATGTACTAGATGAAAGAAAAGTGAAAACAGAGTACCAGGCACTGCGTATATGCATATCATCTGAGCAGTGCCACAGTTCTATGAGGTAGGTATATTTATACTTTCTCAAAATAAGGCACTGCAAATCAAAAAGACTGAATAACATTCTTTAAATATTTTCCCCTAGTAAGTGGTAGCACTCATAATCTAACCCTGGCCTATCCATCTGACCCTGACTACCAGGTACTGGGTCTCTGGCAAGAGGTCAGACAGGACTGCTTTCTTCTTACTAGGGTATTCATTCTGGCCCATAATACCTGAATCAGGTAAAGAATAGTGATATTTTTCTCAATATGTTAAATTTTCTTTAACACTCATTTCTTTTTGATTAACATTAGAAACCAAACTTACCCAATACTGATTTAATCCTTGTTTTTTCTTTTTCTCATTATTCAGGGATTTGACTTAAGATAGAAAGAAATGCAAACAGTAGAGTTGATCACAGTAATCATCAGATTCCATATCTGTGGATTCAATCAACTGGGGATAAAAACGTTTGAGAAAAATGCAAAGAATGCAGCATTTACAAACATTTTTCTTGTATCATTTTCTTAAAATGTAACATGAAACATAATTTACATTGCATTAGGTATTGTTAGTGATCTGAAGATATTTTAAAGTAAATACGAGGATATATCTAGGTTATAGGTAAATACTAGGCCATTTGAGTATTCCTGGATTTTGGTATCTATCTCTACAAAAGAATCTGAAACAAATCCCCTATGAATACTTAGTGATGGCTATAATTAAGTGCTTTTGTTGTTGAATAGTCACACTTCCTCACAGTATTGACACTTGTTTTTCAGTAATTTGACAAACCTGTAAAATTGGCTCTGATGGAAAGGTTGTGTAGAATAAGAACTGAGTTTATTAAAGTTTAAAGGATATAAGCACCAGAAAAGTTAGTATTTTCAAAAGCAGTAAGAAAATTATCTCTTATTATTAATTTGAATTCTTGGGATTAAATGTTAATATTGTCACAAAAGCGACATGCAGAAAGATGATAAATTCCTACTAAGCATAGTATGGATCTTATTAATATCATGCACTGAGCTTTTCTTATTGAGTAGTGAGTGACAATATGCATTATACCACAACTTGTCTCTCATTCTCAATAGTATGTATCCCAGAGTTGTCCCAAATATATATCTAGATCATTCAAGATGTGTGCAAAAAGATTTCTGGACCTATATAAATAACTATCTGTCATAAAGCTGGCAGAATAACATTTTCTTACTTTATGAAAAAAAGCTATGCTTGTCTCAGTTAATTTTTTCTTACTGCTGAGACAAAATACCCAACACCCAAAGTTTAAGGAAGGAAAGGTTTATTTAGCTCACAGTTTGTAGAGGTTTCAGTCCATATTGTCCAAATCAAGGCAGCACATGGCTGAGGGGTAACAATTCATGGTGGTGAATGACAGCAAAAGCAACAAAAGAAGATAGAGGGGAGAGAGGACAGAGGAGAGGGGAGGGAGAAAGAATCTTCTTTGTCCCTTGTATTTTAACCAGACTCCTGGGATTAGAATGGTGCCAATTCAATCAGTGGACTGATCCAGCAATCATTTACCTTTAATCCCAGCACCTTTAATCTTAGAATTGGAGTACAAATCAATCACACACTCTAGATTCAGCTGCCTCAAAAACAGCCCCATCGAAAAGTACATAAGGCTTTAGGAGGACATCCGGACACAACCCCTAACACTTGTATGTTTTTCATTTAGAATTTATTGAATCTTAAATATTGTATAAATCTAGTCATATTATAAATCAGTGTTCTCATCAATTTAGAGCAAAAGCAGCAAATGTCAAGAGGTAGAATTGATAGCTTGTGAATAAGAAAGAAAACAAAATATCAAGAATGACATACACCCTGATGTGAGTATTGATCTTTATGCTGGTGACTCTGAGTCATCAAGAATGTTTTTAATTCTGTGTTCTGTGCCTGCTATTTAAGAAAGCTTGAAGACATATAAGCATTTTTAGCAAGGTGTCCAACAAAAATGTTTAAAAATAATTTTTAAAATGATTTCCTGAAATTTTTGATAGAAGGCTGGGGATTCAGCTCAGTAATAGAGTACTTCTTCAGCATGTGCAAGGGCCTAAATTCAATCCCCAGCATGGTAAAAAGTAAATAATAGAAAAAAATTAAAACTTTAGTAGAGACTTAAAAATCTTGCATCAATTGTAACAGGATGTGAACCATTTCTCCCTTTGATTATCACATCTGCCCTGGTGGTGTACCCTAACAGGTTGTTTTTGAAAGGAATCATTGCCATCCATGTGTCCATAAAGCCTGGAAATGCTATCAGTGGCAAACTAAACCTCTCAGTGATATGAGTGCTTCCTGTATGCTTCAAAGTGACCACAGCATAAGTTTATCTCCAATTTATCTATCAATTTCCTTGCCTCATTTTTCAATAGACTAATTTAAAACTATTACTGGAGGATAAAAGTTATCCTCTGGGAGTCAAATAAAAAATACTTTGTATGTATCCATATCAGTCCTACTTACAACCCTGAAAATTTATGCTGCTCCAGAAAAAATATGTAACATTTTAAAATGAAAGAAATAATGAATTTATAATGATGTTATATAAATATTACACACAATTTGACTTTGATGATATTAATAAATATCTGACTTACTGTACAACATGTGATTTCAATTAAGATGAAAGGCTAATTTTTATTTATTTTTATGACTATTAATACTGTCCAAGATGTAAATATATATGGCTGCTATTACATGAAAAAAAAACTCTGAAAAGATTAATCCAACTACTCACAGTGACTGAGCTATATTAAGAAATACAATTATAATAAGAAGCCCACAAGCTTGAACGTCAGTTTATGGTTCCAATGGGTGAGTAGGACTTGAGAGTTAGTGATGGTGAAATGACTCAATGGCCTGTTCTGAAAATATAGTTGAAGCTGGATTTCACAATCCTCTGTTCATGTTCTTGTGGATGACTCAACAATCCCATGTTGAACTGATGGAATTTTTCCCTTTCTTCCACTTTTAGATTTTTATGCTCTAGCTCACTCTGTCTGTGATAACTTTGTCTAGCAAATTGTCTGGAGCAGAATTTAAATTCATAAATTTAATTTTTAAAAATGCAGCTGTTTTGCTAATATTTGAAACAAAAATCATGTGTTCTCAGTATTTGACATTGCTAGGTCAAATTCAGCATCTGAATTCAATGCTTTCGTTATTATAGTTATGTCAACAAAAGCTAATTGGTCAAACACTTAAAGGATTAAATTGGCTTTTATTTTGACTTCTACTGAACCATCAGAAATACCAAGATGTTATTGTTGGCATTATTTATTCTTACAGTACGAACCTCATCAAAGTTCTCTATAATAAAATTACAAATTATGTATTTCATAAATGATCAACATTATTTTAAGTTCATTTCTCAAAAGCTATATGTATTTATGATAACATAAATTTTATATGTATTAGATGGAATCCTTATGAACTGCTCAACACATCTTTATGTATCTATTTTTTTAACTGCTAAACTCCATATTTACCATATAGTCAAGGATTACTAACAAAATAAATAAGAAACTTTCCGGACAAATGTGTCCATATGTTAGTGTGGTTTAGTTCTGATTAAAGACACAACTCCTTATCTCTGAAAAAATGAAGGCATATTTATTAAATGACCAGTAAAAATCCCATGTTATGTAAATAGAAATAATAATATACATGATTCTAGTTTTTTTTTTATTAAAAAATGAATCCAAGAAAGTTTAAAATATCTTTTAATTAAGATGCTCAAAGAAATGCAATAAAAATTGATGCAAGAACTCTTTCAAGTTAGAATTTGCGATACAAATATTTTCACCTTTTTAACAGGGCAAGCTGATGTGTTCACATCTCAGTTCCAAGCGGTATCTTTTCACTAGGAAACATCACTATTTTTAAAAGCACATTTACAACGCTTTCCCATCACCCTTGCTGTGTTTTTGTAGCACCTATAGCCATAACTGGCACCTGGGGGCCTTACATTGCTGGCAGTTTCCTTTGCATTTCTTTGGAGTCTATTCAACTGCTGTGGTTTTACTTAGAAATCAGTGCTTTGCATATATGATTTCCTGAGACTGTTTGAATAGTCTTTCTCAGAAAACTGTGCCAGTCTGGCTGTGAACAGCTCTTCTCTGAAGGGAGCTGACAGTAGCGTGGTTGGGTTGGTATGCTTGGACTGGGGTGCCTATCTATGCCCTGCCATCTCCTCTCCTTATTTCGTTTCTTGTCCCTGCCCTAGTGACATCATTGCCCACATCTTGTCATCTCTTTAAAGAAGAGAACAAGATTTGGACTAGTCTAGTTAGAAAAATTAAAATGCTTCCTAGGGAACCTATGCAAAGCTCTCATAAAAATAATTTATATTTGTTGTTTCAGAAGCTGCCATGGAAATGATTTTAAATGATAAATAAAAGCAGAGTGAATAATCAAAATTTCTGTAAAGTAGCATTTGTTGTGAAGACAGAAGTCCCTATTTATACGTATGAAATTTGGTGAAAAAGGTGGCCTCAAGTTTCTTGATTTAAGAATCTTTTTATGATCATAGCAGAGCAGCTTTGAGATAATGAGAACAAAAGTGTTTTTTAATAAGCTAACATGGCATGCTGTTTTGAGGTGCTAAGGTAGAGAGAAGCATTGTTTTATGAAATGGCTCATGTGGGTATATATATGCTGGTGAGCTGTGCTGCTAGCAATTCCATGGTCTTCATCAGTATACCACTAGAGAGAGAAAGAAAAAGGTCCGAATTAGGAAATCAGCTGTCTTTTTAAAAAATTCAAATGATCTCTCATGAGCATACCCTAAATAAAACAGATATTTTAATTCCTGAAATAGTTCAGAAACTGAAATGTGATCAAAGAAGGTATCTAATTTTCCCACAGAGGTTTTCCAGAACATGTCGTTCTGTCCTGTAGAAATCTCTAATCATCCTTTATAGGTGCTGAGAAAACTCACTGTACATTTGGCTTTACTGAATATTCTTTAAGGATATGTACATTCTAATTAAAATACACAAATCCACTTTCAAATTTGACTCAAAGGACACTCAGGACCACACCATGTATAAAGTGTCAAGTGTCTTTACATTTAATAAGATAAGCTACTTTAAAATAAATGAATATTTAGAAGCACTTTTTTTGAGACTATATCACTAAGAAATTGGAAAAACCAGTTTAAATATTACAACTATGTATTTAGGATGAGTAAAGTCAAAAGTCAAATGTGTATTTGTGAACACTTATATTTTACACTGGAATTTTAAAATTCTGTATGTCTGACATTTATGTAGGTATTTATGACTTGAGGCAAAAATTTACCAAAGCATACCTTATTAAATAATTGGTAAGTTATTGCCTGGCAAACATATATTAATGGAGACAAGTCAACTTTTAAAAATTGCTTAAAATATTATACATTTTTGCTTTTTATACTGGAAAAACAAATTTGACCTCTCACAAGAATATAACCAAAAATATGAGTTTTTCTCTGTATTAAATAACTGTCTCATTCCAATATAATTGGCACCAATTGAACTGAGCACAGAGAAAATCATGTGTGTAAGAGTAGGGAAAAGCAGGTTATTCTGCTAAAACAGACAAGAAAGCTGCATTTTACATAAAAATATTCAGTACAATGCACATATATATATATACAACATGCACATATATATTTTTAATCTTAAAATTTCTGAAAAAGAAAATGAATTTGACTAAATACCCACAAATATTCTCTGTATAGGCAACAAAGCATTGCTGTAGCTATTTATGACTTCGTTAAACAAACCTAATTGCTTGTTGCCTGTGGTTGTTCAACAAATGATAAGCTAACAGTTGTAAAGACTGAAGTGTGCTGATTACCAATATCTCGCTGTTGTTGGAATGGCTAGTAATATATACTTGACTAAAGTGGATTTTCATATTTGAGCTGAGCTATTATCATACTGGTTTCACTTTAGAATTATTCTGCCACACAGTTCCTGAATAAGTGACTACTTCTAAGTCAAAATAGAGACTGACCACCCACATGGATAGCAGAGCAGTGATTTGACATTCCAAGGACATGCAATACCGTGCTTTGCAACCCCAAACTTGCCAATATTATTGAATATTATTTTGTCTAAGGCTCAAGGATATCACTTCTCCAACAAGTTTGTTAAGTCCCTGTCTTCTGCTTTAAGTCCCTGTCTTCTGGACTTCTGTAGGAACAGATACACCTTAAAGAAGAAACTACACTCCACCAACCACTTTGCTCCCATTGCACAAAATTTTGAATACCATTGCCTGGAAATCCACTCCAGCGTCCACCAGAGCTTTGGAGATCTGAGCTGATTGCTGAAAGTGAACATTATCTGCAGGGAAAGAAAGGAAACATCAAGTAGTTAATAGCCTCTCCATTTTTCTGATACCAAAGGTTGGGGAAAGGCACAATAAGAAAGGGACTGTTTGAAGTTCTAGGACTCAGTAGCCCATCTAGCCCAAGACAAGTGAGTTGTGGAAAGCAACACTGTTTTATTGAAGTAAATGTAACAGTCTTGCCCCTCATGCTTTTGTTTTGTCAGTAGTGAAATTGCAAACCTGTCTGTGATACTAAAAAGTCTAATTAACTGAAACTCACCATCTGCTGTTCCATGAATAAGGAGGTACTCAACTTGTTTAAAATTTTCAGCTCTGCTCATGACTGTTGAATTCTGGAATTGGGAAAAAGAATGTCATTATTCAAAAAAGGATCTGCCATAAACTGATTTTTCACTTCAGTTTACAAAATAAAATGTTTTCAGCTGGGGCCCCCTTTGATACAAAATATAGCAAACCGATATTCAAGCAAATGCTGTCTCCATGCGTGGCAGAATGCACAGCACGCCCTGTGCCTGGGAGACAAGACTGGAAAGGGAGGATGCCACATCTCCCCTGTACATGCAGGAAGAGGGCACCTGCCACCCAGGCTGCATGCAAAACTCCTGGAGTCCCAGATCCCAGATTGGCTATGTCCTAGCATTAGCACAGGGCAGAGTCTCATATTAGCAATGTACGTTCCATGGGCTTCTGCTGTAGTTCAGCCAAAAAGTGTATTACCATGGCAACCATGTGTCACATGGTGCCATACATGCTACATTTCAAGGAGCCTGTACATAGCATTTGCAACTAGACATGCTCTGCAATATGTCATGTGAACTTTGGTCCACATTGCTGGGTTCTGAATGAAAAGCAAATATTACCTCTTTGGGAACAGATGTTTAAAACCTAAGCAAATGGAACGTATGAGAGGGGAAAGGGTGAAAAAGATCAAGAGTGGCCTTAGAAAATCAGTGAGTTCTCACTGACTATGTTATTATGTATTTTGGAGAAAATGCTGCTATTAGATAAAGTCATTACCAAACCAGCAAGGGAAACAGGATAAAAACTGAAAGGTCAGATTTTTGAAGATAGGTTCACGGCCTGAGTCAGAAAATCTGGAATGGGGGTAGAGATCTTGAGTAAAGAAGCTTTTGAAATTGTAGAACTAGGCATCTGGTTTTACTTCGAGGCTATTCACGACGTTGGGATGAAGGTTACAATGCTAGTAGACAGGAGACAGAGAGGTAGCAAGCTTAAATCTGCTTTGAATGTCTTGTAATGGGATGAGCAGAGGAAGAGGCAATAGCCTGAGTTTAAAGGCAGCGGGCTGGTCCTGCAGCAACTTGGTAAAATTTAATGAGAGCCAAATTTTGTCTTTTATAGATGTCTTTTGATGAGAGTCCTGCTCAGACTATCTGTATTCTGGTGTCAGGTCCAATATCAGTGAGCTGTGGAACTGGAGACATCTGCACTTTGACCCTTAATTTCTATGAAACGGGAATAAGAATGACTCCTCTCACTCCCTCACATCCGTAGGAATGTGTAGAAGCTAATTTTTTAAGGTTAAATTGTTGATAATCAAATTTCTGTGACCATCTTTCTGGAAAAAGACATTCTGCCCACAACTTTCAGGACAGTTACCCAAAATGTTTCAGTGGACTAAGGCATCCATCTTCACTCTAATGAGAATTAATTTATGAACTTTCAGAATAAACATTTATGACTCACTAAAAGTTTTACTTTAATTTCATTTTCCTTTTTATCTGATGAGATGTTCCAGGTAAGCCTATCTGTATGTGAATTCATCCATCTATCCATCTATCCATTCATCCACCCACCCATGCATCCATCCATCCATCCATCCATCCATCTACCACATTACCTCATTCATCTATCCATCCATTCATTTTTTTCACTTAGTCAATCAATCATTATTTAATCTCACTAAGCAATAACATCATAAGAAAAGAGATTGTCTATATTGTTCATTACTCTAATCCTAACACTAACATTTATCCATGAAATTCTAAATAAAGTTTTTAAGCATTTGTACTGTTCCTGATATCTGGTCCTTTTGTAGAGGCAAGTGGAAATAGTGAAGGGAGGTAGAATAAAATATTCTCATTCAGAAATTTAATGAAATACATTTGGTCCATTTTCAACCTATAATATCACGCCACTAGTAATACTAACAATTACTGAGCATTTCTCTGTGCCTATCTCTGTGTTAAGCATCATGAAGGAATTATAAAAGCATTGTTGGCATCTAATTTTCACAACATCTGTGTGAAATGGATCTCTACCCACCCTACTTCCTAGATGGAAATGATGAGATTTGGAAGGTAATTAACTCGTACCAGGGTCTATCGTATCAGGGTGGGTTAGTGCTGGACAAAACCTGACAGCAAAACCCCTCTTTCTTCTTACATGTATCTTGTACTTCATCTCCTCTAAAATCCCAAGGTGCTGAGGATATGTCTCCCAGAAAATGAATAGTGGAAATAAAATGTTAATGCCCGATCCTGGATGCAGTAATGGTAGGTACTCTGGCTCCTGGATACATATCATGCCTTATCATACTGAGTAACTGGGAGAGGGATTGGTCTGTAGTGTCTTGTGAAATTTGGGAGGCATGTGTTCTGACTGTGCAGGTGAAATGTAACCTCATGTAGCAATAGAATTTTGAATTATTTTCTGTGCTTCAGAGAGGAAAGGGTTAAAATAAATCTTCTCAAATGACACTGTTGAGCATTATTTAAAGCTAGAGGCAGCAATGGCTGAGGATTGAAGATTGACACTGGACATCAACATTCTGAGTCACAAGATCAGGAGGCCCTTTTGAGTTCTCTATAGTGATCTTTTCTGCTAGTCATGCTCCTTTCACCTTGCTCCTTCTTGAGTTAAATCTAGCTCTGTGCTCAAAGAAGACAGTCAACTTTCACACCCAGACCTGACCTAGATACACAACTGTCACCTTACCTCACCTCCAGCAACCTCACGGGCCTGCCTCGCCTGCCAGCCTGAACAGAAAAAGCTGCTCCTGCAACCTCCCAGTGCCATGAAACTGAGAAATGTCATTGAAACACAGAGTAATAGTTAGAAGACATATAAATACGCAGGACAGTTAGCAAGGAATGTGATAGCTACTGGAGTTTGGACCAAAACAGTTTCTGGCTGCCTTTTTTTTTTCTTAAATGGAGTGAATACAGGCTGAAAGAAGACAATTTTTATAAACAAGTAAAACCCTGAGCCTAAGATAAATGTTGTGATGTACACACTGTAGCTGTGATGAACTAGACATGGTGAGAAATGCAACATACTGAGAAAAAGACGAAAACTGTGATAAAAGTGTCATGATGCAAATTGTTTTACATTAACAATATTACACTACAAAGAAAGAAAGACAAATACTTTAATGCAGCAAGAGAAAAATAAAACAAAAGCTTTCCCTGCAACTGCAAGATAAGCGTGCCATTTCAAATGCGCAGTCCCCCTGTTTACCAGGAGAAGCCTCCACTTGGACCTTTCTGGACAGGGAGGCAGGCAGCTTGGAGACACACCCACTTTAAGGCGTGGAGCCTTTTTTACCCCAGAGAGATGTAGCTATGTCTCTGCCTCTGGAACTCACTGACTGATCATTCCCTACTACGGTATGTCTCCGGGCTTCTCAGTTACCTCTTTACTGTCCACTGAATGGCATGTGTTAAATACGAAAATAGCACACAAAACCAGTGAAAGCAATGCTTGTTTCATTTAAGGTCTGATTAATGATTGGGAAAAATTAATTGTGCTATTTTCACCCAAACAAACAGGATTACCCCCTTTGCCTATCAATGCAAACAGAAATAAAAAAGGAAACGGATGACTAAGTTAGAAGCTGAATAGTCTATCACCAACTACTAAAAAGGAAGCTCAGAGTGATAAATGGGCAAGGATGCAATGGTGGTGCAGTTGGCACTCTCCTGAGGCTAGAAACTTCCGGAGAACCCTGATGCCAGCAACAGCCTGGCAAAGAGAAGTGGGAAGAATTGGTCCAGTGGCAGTGCCGATTCCGCAGCATCTCTGTGAGGAGCTTTTCCTTCAGTCCCCAAGAAGAACCATCTGTAGCTGCTAGTTGGATCACACTGGTTCCTCAGTTACCTTCCAACAAATAAATCTTTGTATTTTTGAAATAAAAGAGCTGATAAGAGTAGGGAAGTACTATCAGAAATAGAAGTTATGAAATCTTTAAGCTACCCTTGTGCCATCTAGGAGCTATAAAGACAGTCTGCTTCCTGAAGATGACGATGGTGGCAGTTGCCATGTTCTGAATGCTTACTGCATGGTAGGTACAGGCATGTCAAGTAATCGCTTTCATAACCCTTTGGGGGGGGGTTCTGATTATTCCCATCACCTAGATGATAAAACTGAGAATCAGAGTGGTATAGGTGACCCCCTATTAAGCTAAGTGGAAGAAATAATTTGAATGTAGGTTTTCCTAACTCCAAAGCCCGCGTCTGTAACCATCATCTTCTAATGTCCCTTGATATCACAGCAAAACAGCTCATCATTATGCCCAGGTTCTTGTAGAAAGACAAAACAGGCACTGAATCTAATAGACATAAACCCAGAAATTCAGTAAGATATTACCTTGGGTTTACTGGCTTATATAAATTCTCCTATTTTGCAATCTATGCCACATAAATAATATTAAATGATGCCACTTTGGGAGCGGCATCATTAATGCCAGGACAGAGGCCACAGAAAATGTTTAAGGAAAAACGCATCCCACCCACTGCATCAGATGTGGTCCTTGTTTATGTCTATCAACAATAGCACCCATGCAGTGCCAGGGAAAGAGCTCCCATCAACCCCAGACAGGGGGCTCTACCTCAGGCCTCACAGGCAACACTGGCTTCTTTAAAGATCACACAGCAGTCAACATTTTATCAGCACTCCACAAACAAGTTAAGGTTTGGCTTAAATCTGAAGGTCTCTCTCCCTTTGGCATATTCTGGGATAATAGAACAAATGTCAAATCAGTACAAGATGGCATATTTACAAAATTGCACCCTGTTTTGCATAACCTAACGATGCAGCAGTTCTTAAGGATTGAACATTTCAAATCTGCTAGCAGAAGACTGCCAAATCTATGACTGTTTCACACACTTGCCAAAAGCCTATCAAATTCTGAGCAAAATGCAAAATAAATCTCCTCTACAAGTTAAATCAGCCCTTCTGTGTGTTCCAGGCTGCCCTCTTCTCTTGGCAGCAAAGCTCAGAACTGGGCCCCACTTCTCTTGCCCTTGGTCTTGCGCTTCCCTCTGCATTCACAAACACATTTTCTCCTGTTTCATGTCCTGCTGCACTGGTCACCATTTGACCTGCTCTTCCCATCACCCCTCTTCAATTATCCTTTGGATCACTGGACCTGCCTCACAAATTCCCAGGAAACCACTCAGCCTGCTACTCATCTGTCTCCTCTGGTGCCCTGCCTCTCCTCTCTGCACAACCTGCAGAGAGCATCTTGGCTTCTCCGGCCAGCCTTCCTCCTCCTTTCTCTACTGGCTTCAGACAGTGTCCCCTCCCTTCCCTAATCCTCAGCATCTATACCTTACTTAACAGTTTTGTGCCTCAGTTTCCATGTCAGTAAAATGGAGATAAGCAGAGTATTATCTCAGAGGATTTGATGGGAGAATTAAAACTGACAATCCATGCAAAGAGCTTAGAATAATGTGCAGGCATGGATGCATGCAATAAATGAATGTAAAACAGTAAGTGAAACCAGTAAAACCCTAACTTTTTGTCCCTTTTACTCCCTACATGCTCCAACATGAAGAACGTGTGGGGCTCCACAGTCACAAATTGTAAACTATTTGTCTTTTTCATAGTGGTCTCTTTGTCATGTTCATGTTTTATTAACTACACCAGCCTTGTCTTAAATTTTTCCACACATAAGGAATAAATTTTAGAACAATTAAAACACCAGGCACCCTGAATGGATAATGAGTCTACTACATGTAAATAGTTTTCAAAAGTTTGACCAAAGACTCTGACCATTTGAGAGACCATTCATCAATGGTAGTCAGGCACCCGCCCATGCAGGTGTAGCTATACTTGCTGTTTGCTTGCTTATTACCAGTGTTTTTGAAGATTGCTGCACTGGATACCTGATTCCTTTGCTCAAATCTGTCACCATTTCTGTTTGCTATTGATACAGACCGACTACAAAACACACGTGTTCATATCACAGATCATTAGCTCAGATTTGTTCAGTGCCTTCCACTTTGCCTATTTAGAGCATCTGGGACAAGCTCTTTGGAGTTTTAGGGAGATGAATGCCTTCTTGTCTCTTTGACTTTCTCATATCCTTTAAAAGTGCTCCTGCCTTGCCACTTGGAGTAGGTGGGTGTTCATCTTCTAAAAGAGTCTTTTGAGTCACTGCTGTTGTCACAGCATCACTTTAAGCTTTAATCCAAGATCTCCTAATCTGTGTAGCAGCTTTGCAAGAACAGGAAAGGGTCCCTCCTCTGATTGGATGCAGCCCCACGGATGCAAACGCCAGCAAGTGCAGTGAGAGCGGCTTTCAGCAGGGCACAAAGCACTACCCCAGGCATTGCTGCCTGTTGCATTCACCTACACAGATGGCTTCTCAAATTCCCTCTCCTCAATAGAGCAGGACCTGTATTTCACACAGTATGCTTCTCTGGGCAATGTGGCTTTCTCTCAATTCCTCCAGATCCAGGTGATTAATGATGTAATAATGAATATTTTTGCCATTTCAGTTTTATTTAAAAATTGCATTCTCTTCCAAATGCTGCAATTCTGACTACTGTATTAATAGAGTTCTTTTAAATTGACAACATGGACAAAGATAACGGTTTTACTTACTGCTTACTTTGGGTTTTCCTAATCCTCAATGTACTGAAAATTACCGATCCCAATGAAATGGAAATCCTTTTGAAAATACTTCCTTCTTCTGACCCACAGAAAGGCACAGGGTGGTAGAAGCCTCTAAGGAACTGTCTTTGTCTTTCCAAGGAGGAAAAGAAGAAGAGAGAGAAGGAGAGAGGGAAGGAGAAAGACAGAGGACAGATAGAGGCAGAGACAGAGAGAAAAGCAACCTGGGAAAAAGAAGTAAAAGATGGGGTCCAGAGGGGCAGCTGGGGCCTTGGAGGAAAATAGAATCTTTGAATGTATTCTTGCCAGAGACAAAAGCACAGGCTCATTTAAAAAACAAAGGAGGGCAGCTTTATTCTAAAGCCTGCTGTGCACCAAAAATAGGCACTTAGATTCAGTTCTCCACATAGATTCAGTTCTTCACGATCCCAGGAAGCAACTAATCACGGTGGAGACAATTCTGTTACATTAGCCTCACTTTCTTCTGCCCACCTTAACTATCACCCTCCCAGATAATTCCTCCGAGTAACACATTGGGAACCTTTAGCTCCCTGGTACTGGCAGTTTTAATGTGTCCATTGCCAGCAATGAATTCTGTGCCAAGAAAACCCGACTCCTGGCGTGGAAGGATTAAACAGTCCTCGGGTGCCATCTGTGCAGTGAAGTGGAAGAGTGACTTTGTGCACCCAGTGTGCGTGTGTTGCCATTGGCAGTAGGAAGTGACTTCTATTTACATGACTGCCTCATGTGGCGAACACCTAAGGGGAGAGATGAAAATGGCCACCACCGTGGGGACAGAGTTGGGGAAGAGGGGGGTTGGTGTGCGAAAGAGGAGCCTATGGAAAAGGCTGGAGAAAGATATAGATTGAAATGGCAGATTAAAACTAATTATCCTCTACAATTTTATAGCGAGGGCTGATTAAGAGGAAATAAGCTGTGAATTAATGTTCTTTGAGGAGGTAAGGCAAGTACTACAAATTTTCTTAGATCTCAGGGTTTGAACTTGACTTTGTGCTTCAGGGTTTAACAGCTCTGAAGAATAGGGTTTTAAAATTTTTATTTATTTTTATTTTATGTTTTCAGAACAGGGGACTGAGCCTAGTGCCTCACACTTGCTAGGGAGCTCCTTTACCACTGAGTTACAGCCCCAGTCCTTTTTATATAATTTTTATTTCGAGACAGGGCCTCACTAAATAGCCCAGCCTGGCCTCACACTTGTGGTCCTCCTGCCTCATCCTCCAGAACAGCATGCACCACTCCCCCATATCAAGTTTTTAAAATGAAATTTTGGACTCAGCAGCCATCATGCTGCAGACCTGGAGGTAAGATCCTGAGCAGTAAATCTCTGATGTCTCAGGAACTTTCAGTATTTCAGAATGGCTGAGAAAATCCTCTGGCAATCAAATTTAAGTAGTCTGGTTGGAACACTATTAAAAAGATTTAAGCTGTAAAACGAGACAAAGTAATGCAGAACTACAACTTGTATTACAACTTTTCTGATCAAAAGTTTGTATATTGAATCGGGGAATGTTCTAAGGTTATGTATGCTCCATATAAAGGGTATATTGAAGAAACCTTTCAATACCTAGCAGCACTGCCCCGGGGAAAATCCCATACAAAATGACTAATACAAGCAAGAATTAAAAAAAAATTAATATGAATTTAAAAGGAGATGCTAGTTTCCTAGGAGGTGGAGAACAACAGCAAATGGAGGTCATGGATAAGGGGGAGAAAAAATGAAACAGAAAGTACTCAGGGGACAGTAGGTCTGTCTTATAAACTGGGCCACCTCGAGGTAGGGGTTTCACTGAGTGCACAGGAAGGACCACTGTCCTGTTACTGAGTGGGTCTAGCTCCCCCGCCCAGCTCTGTGTGGAAGGGTCTGGAGTGCTGGAAGGTAACATAAGGGGTGAAAACCTAGGTACTGCTTTATAGAGTCCTAGGTCATGTGACAGCAGCAACGTGGTTTCACAGAGGGAAAAGGATGCCTAAAGCAGTCTGTGGGATGTGGAAGAGAAAGAGTGGAAAGAACTAACTATAAAGTAGCAGATAGGACTACTGCCATAAATGGGGACAACCTGATCAGGAGATTGCTGTGTAGGGGAAAGATGATTTGTGGGTCTCACTTCGCAGGCAGTTGCTTTTTTATCTTGATTGAAAAACAGATGAAAACATGGGAGGCACTAACTTGAATACACTCTCCCCTGAGACTTGCTTATTACGTTGAAAGTAAAGGGTTAAAACTAAATCTTCTATGCTTGTTTGCAGAACTAGAAGCTTTGGGCTTTAGTTTGCTTTGGTCCGATGGTTTCAGAATCCACAGTAATGATGACATCATATAAAAATATACAAATACTACTCACAGCCATGTACTAACATGAACCCCTTGCATTGAGAGTCATGACACAGATGAGAAGGAATTACATTCTTCTTTTTTTTTTTTTTTTTTGGTACCAGGGATCGAACTCATGACCTCGTGCTTGCCAGGCAGGTGCTTAAGCCACTGAGCTAAATCCCTGGCCCGGAATTACATTCTTGCCTTTTGCTTGTTTTCTTTCTTGCCTTTTGCTTGTTTTCTTTCTTTCTTTTTAACTTTCGGTCCTGAAAAGACTTTCCAGTGTCTTTTTGGAGAACAAAAGCATTGGAGGTGATTTAACTTTGTAACTTACAAGTTTTAGTTTAGTTTTCTTGTTTGTTTTTTGTTTTTCCAGTAAATATGACAAATACACTCTTTGGAATCCAATCATTGGAAAGATCAAAGTTCTGAAGGAATCCCTAGTACATATGCTAATGCTGCCAGTTGCATTAAGGTGACACCAAAGAGGAGGCTCCAGCATGACAGTGGCTTCAGCCCTAGCCATGGGAGCTAACAGTGGCTGCAGCCTAACTGCATTTCAAGTGCAGCCACGCATCTGCAGAGCACCATGCCCACTGGTGTGCCTCAAGCAACCAGTCTGTGGGCTGCCATTCATAAATTTATGGTCAGGACACTTTGGGGTACTTCTCAGCTGCATCCACCACCCACCTGCTTTATTCAAATTGTATCAAAGAAATATGTACATAGTTGGCCATGAACAAGAAAAATTTTGGGCTTATAGTTATTTTAATTATGATAATATATTAAGAAATCTTAATACATAACTAAAGGTTTAGGGAATTTTCTGGGCTCTAAAGGAATGTGTTGAATTTGACATGTTGTCTAAAGTGAAATTTTTATAATTAAAGTAATTATCTGGTGTTGCTTTGTATTTCCAAATGAATGCATATTGTGACCTATATAGCATACGATAAAGCTGTAATTATGCAGAATATAGTAGGGGAAGCTATTGGAGTATCTCTAAACCACCTGTGTTATCTCTTTTAACAAGGATTTTATTGGAAATAGAGAACTTTGTATTTTCTAGAATAGATACACTTAAAAGCTTCTTAACTTTTATTTAGGCTATGACATGGGCATTATTCCTCATCTCTTACCTTGTAATGCTCAAGGTTGTCTTCTGGAGTTGGGAGACCCATATAACGTTCTGTGTACACCGAGTCTATTATAGAAAAAAAAACCAAACATTTGTAGTTCCTACAAGGACAATTTTTCTTCCATTTATTCAGTTATTTTAGATGTTTTCTTACATCTTAACCCATGACCTGGTCTACAGTGTTACCTTCAGAAATGTCTCTTCTGGATCTGACTTGTGAATGTAGCCAGAAATGCCTATACCCAGATCACCACTCAGACACCCATCTTCTCCTACCCAGCCCCAATTCAGTTGCATTATGATGTAGTCAGAGAGAAGGACAGTACACTAGATGAGTTCTGCAAGTGAATTAATAATTCACTTGCAGAAAAGTCAAATGTGAAGTATGATCTGCTCAAAGAAAGTTACTTAAATGCCCTAATTCCCTCAGATGTTTTGGTCCTGAGACAAATATATGCCCTAGTTTTTAATCGTCTATTTCTTTCTCTCTCTCTCTCTCTCTCTCTCTCTCTCTCTCTCTCTCTCTCTCTCTCTCTCTTTTTGTTTTGTTTTTGTTTTTTGGCACCAGAGATTGAACTCACAGCCTTGTGCTTGCTAGGCAGGCACTTGTGCCATTAAGCTAAACCCCCAGTATTTCTTTCTGCAAGCTACTAACAACGATCAATTGTTAGTTGTTTACTTAAGTGATTTTTATTTTCCTTTTTGGCAGGCAGGGACTCACCATGATGAAAAGAAGATTTCACTTATTAGTCCCATATACTGGCTCAGCTAGCGCAACATAATTCATGTTAAACATCTGTTTTCCCTCATTATGGGGAGAGGTCTCATTTTTGGTGTTATTAACACTTGAACACTGTGAAACACAGTACATTAATATTTGTCTGCCAAAATATCATAAACCCCTTTATCTTTAAGTGGGGTGGAAAATACGATGCAGAATTAGATATTTTGTATAATCAGATGTATTTCTGCTCAATTTAAAAAACTAAATTATACATTATATAGACATTTGTCCTAAAATATCAATGAGAAAATTTATTGAGGCAAAATTCTAACATAACTTCACAAGTCTGACATGACTGTTTTGAAAGCTGCCTTCTGGAGTGACCAAGTTTCGGTAAATACGGGAATGATTTATTGGAACTGTGTTGCGTAGGTCAATAGCTTGTGTAGCACTATACTTGCACAGTTATTTCAACACTGAGTCTCTTAATTAAATGGAAATATCACCTAAATTCAATAATGTAACCTATTTTGAATGACTAGCATTACAGATTAAAGACATTAGTACTAGCTGTTTCACATGTACTCTTCATGACATTACTACAAAAATAATTCTCTTCTAAGTAACAGTTATATTTTATTTTGTTTAAAATGAATAAGACTATGTGTAATTTTGTACATATAGAAGACATTCATAAAATGTCATAAATATTTTAAAGATGTTTAAATACATAAGCTCTTAATAAAATGCTTGTTTTTTTAAAACTCTAGCATTTAAATATTAATGATTCAGGTTGTACACTTGATAAAGGGAAAATGGCCTCTAACAGCAAATTAAAAATTTCCTCCAATGATTGGCAACTTCATTTCTATTTTCTTAGTCCATAATATCACTTTGTTATTTGTGCTAGCTGGGTTGACATGCATTAAGAATGTCTAAACATTTTAAAAATAACATTTAAAATGTTATTTTTAATGTTATACACAGGGCCAGGGATGTAGTTCAGCAGCATAAGCACCTGTCTGGTAAGTGTGAGGTCCTGAGTTTGATTTCCAGTAAAAAAAAAAAAAAAAAAAAAAAAAAAAAAAAAAATATATATATATATATATATATATATATGGCTGCAAAAAGTGGTTGTTGTAACTTTTAAAAATCTGGTTCAAAACTATTTATCTATTTCTTTTATATAATCTTTGAATGCTGTTCAAATTTTCATATACCTTAAAAACTATTTGATTCCTACGTATTAGCTGTTCTGTATATATTTAATGGAGTTCCTGGTTCATCATTACATTTTTAAACTCACAAAGATAGTTCCTATTATTCTACTGACCACAAGAGGTCTCCAAAAACAAGCCACACAACAGAACAACATCAAATAGAAAAGTGTTATATGAAAACAATTCCATTGTATGCAAATCAAGTGGTAATTATGCCCTCCATTTTTTATAACAAAGAAATGGCAATTATATTTTGTATTTTACCTTCTATTGACTGAGATAGACTTTAAAAGACGGGTCTGGTACTACCACATATCAGAATATCTTATATTCTTAAGATACTTAATAAGCATGTCTTCCCAATGATCCTATCCTTACACTGCATACAGGAATTGAGAGGCAGTCAGAGAGAGCCTTGGAAAATGCAGTGTCTCTCCTCCGCTTTGACCCTTCCTTTTGACCTAGCCTTCCGGTGATTGCACCCTTCTTCTTGGACTTTGTACACTTAGAGGTTATGATGCCTTACAGAACAACAGTTTCTCAGTGATAAACATGAGTCTACAGTATCTTTCATCTAATATAAGACAGTGAGAAACAACCCAAACCCCTGGAAATTCATCACTCTTCATTTTTCTCTTTTTATTTGAAGCCCAATTTATATCTAACTTTTACCTAAAAAGAAAAAAATGCACATTTCCTTTCTCCTTCTAATTTTTTTAAAGCTCCCAAATCAAATTAAATAAAGTTTATCTGAGAGATGTGGCACTGCGGCTGTTTCAAAACTTGGAAAACAGAATTTATTGGTAAGAAACTAAGTGTTCAGATAACATATAATCCCTCCATCTTGCGTGATAGGAGAGTAAATGAGATCATCTTATAATAGGCATCTGCAAAGAACCTCTGAGATGAATCAGCCTACTGTATTTGTTATAGAGACACTGAAACTCTAAAGGGAATGGTTTTGTATGTGAAATTTTAAGGTTAACACATTATCTCTTCGTACCTGGGGGCAATTACATACCATAGTAGTCCCACCGTGACACGGGAGCCACAGCTATTCCACACTTGAACACACCACTTCCAGATCCCAGGACCATTGAGGTTACGTACCCTCCATATGACTAAGAAATGGAAACAGTTATTTTTATGGAGGTAAAGGATTAAGGACATATGGTAAGCGAGTTGCAGTTTCCACACTTCTCACATCTTTATATACTGTGCCTCTTTAGAGAGAGAAAGCATGCTATAGGAGGCTTAAATTGGCCTTAATTGGGCCGTATCTAAAGACTACACTTTCAGAGCCCTGGTCTCTTTTCTTTGTAAGATACAAGGAAAAAATATGGCACATTTACTGATCCCGGAGATTGGGTGAACCAGTGAAAGAAAAATGAGTAAATAATAACAATAAACGCAAAAATCTTTACTGACTGACTCATGAGAAGTCTCACTTCTCTCCCTCTCCTTCCTCCCCTTTCCTCCCTTCCTTTCTCTCCCTTCCTTCTTCTTTTCCCCCTTCTCACCTGCTTCCTCATCATAATAAACAAAGGTTCAAGTCTGGTTCAGCCGATCTGTGGAGGGGCACTACTACCCCATGACCCAAGACCTATGAGATACGCTTTTCAACTGCAAATATTTACCTCCAAAAGATAAATGAGTGTGGTCTGGGTTATAGTCACTAAGGAATACACACAGACTGATCAGTCAAACAACTACTCACCCAGCCCCAAATTGCAATTCGGTTGCTGTCCACAAACCCCATTTTTAAGAATTGTCTAAAACACATAAAAGAAGTTCACAAATCAGCTTTGCTCTGCGTATAGAAAAATAAGACAACTGCACAAATGTGAAATCCTGCCATTTGTTATTTCTTTCATTTTATCTGAAACTAAGATGGATCACTGCCAGCAATCAAAAACACCTGAGATAACAGTCTACTAGGCTAACTTAAGATCCAGATGAACAAGGCATGCTTTTACTGGAGTCCATAAAAATTGTAAAATGTGTGTGTGTGTGTGTGTGTGTGTGTGTGTGTGTGTGTTTCACAGAAAACAAATCCTGGCAGTTTTTTTCACAGCTTTATATAAAAATTTGCAGCCCAGATGCACTTTTCTTTACATAATTGAATTTAAATCTCTCCAGATGTTTTTCCACTTGAGAGTGTCGGCCCCTGCAATGGAGAAAGATAAGGGCATGGAGAACATCTGGGTAGGGCTCATAAACGTCATTGGGCCCCCTACCTGAAACTTAAACACCACTGTCTAAATAAATCCCTTCTTGTTCTGGGTGTTGATTAGTTAGCTCAACACCATTAAGTAGAAAGAAATGTTTCCTTGATGGATTACGAAGTCTTTTTGCTGCTAAAGAGTGTTCAGAAATGCAATCCAAAAAAAGAAATATGTTTTATGCACCTATTTCCTTTTATTCTCTTTAAACTTTATTTTTATAGGCCTATTTGTTAAATCTTAGACTTACATCAAAAAAGGAATTTTACTTAAAAATAGCAAATAGAAAATTCAACTCTGGAATAGTATGGGATGTTTTGGAGTCTTTGCATTAACATTTATGTGACTCTGAGAGTTTTTGTATTTTCAATTGATGATACATGCCCTAGAGAAAATTAAAAATAGTTTTCAACTGATCTTCTCCATCTTAAATTTTTTAAACTTGAAGACTTCGTACATACAGATATGCGCATTAACTCATGAGTATACAATTTAGTAATCCTTTATGTAGTGAACATACCTGTGGAACCAGTGTCTCTAGATACTGTCATAAAGCCTCAGATCATTTCCCTCTCTATAAGGGACAAAATGATATGTTTCTCTTTTGTTAGAGTGCACAAAAGTACCACCTGAATGTGTACCTGGCTTAGGAGTTTATATAAATTGGTTCAAACAGAATGTATATATTTGCATATCTTTGATTAAACAGTATGATATTTGTCCATGTTGTTGTGTTCAGTTCTTTTTTGTTTCTGAAATGATGCTCTATCATGAGCATATCGCATGTTAGTACTTTGGTAACTCAAGTTGCATTTTGTAGATATTCAATTTTTTAACTGTAGGACTTTGCAGGTCAAATTAGAGAGGCCCCCGAAACTGCCATCTTTCATACATAGAAGACACATCTAGATAGATAAAAACTTACTTGAATACGTCACTGTTGAGCAAGTTTATCCTGCCTCTAATATAACTCTCTCTTTTGTAATTCTTAAGGAAAATCATCATTAACTTTAGTATAAGGGAATTTCATTCACTCCAGGATACTTAATAAGATAATCTTCTTTTTAGTTTGTATATTAAATAATGTTTCTCCACTCATTTAATTGTTTATGAATGTTTCTGCATCTTCTAGTCTATGATTTCACTACATTATCTCAAACCGTCTCACTCAATTAGCTTTCTTAGATATCCAGGCAGTTAGTTCTAGAAACTTGAAGATTACATTTCCCATTTACCAGCTGATGTAATTGAATAGAAGAGCTAGAAGGAGACTGGATTCCAGCATACTTTGGCGAGTTACCTAAGAGTCTCATTGTTTTAAACCTGAAATATGGGCGAGAACAACCACTTCCCAGAGCTGCCGTGCCCCCTTAGTGACAATGGCTGCAGGTAAAACACTCCTTGTTACATGTATATCACGAGGGACTCATCGCTCATGACTTAGATCACATTTACACAGACCCATGCGTGACTAGCACAAAAGTGAGATGTGTAGCTAGATGTGGTGGCACATGCCTAAAATCCTAGCACTTGGGAGGCTGAGGCAGGAAAGGTGTGAGGTTAAGGCCAGTCTGGACTACATAGTGAGTTCAAGACCACCGGGCTATGTAGTACAACTGTCTCAAAAATAAATAAATAAAAATACAAAAACAAAAATAAAAGCAAAACAAAAGCCAGAAGTGAGATGTTATTTATACTTAAGCTTTTACAGCTATGACCCACCATAGTTGTTCTTCAAATTTTCCCCAAAATACAAGAGTCATCCTTATTCAGATCGTAGGACACTACTAAGACTTCATAACTGTGACTCCCTAAAGTAAATCTACAGCAGTTCCTCTGCTTGTTTCTGATTACAAGGATAGGTTTCACTGTTTATTCGGATGTTTACTCAGGGTACATTGATCCCTCAGTTTGTCTGTGTATTTGAATTTCAAGCCTCTGTTCTTAGAATGCAGAAGTTTATGTGCCAACTCCCTTCCTACAGTCACATACAAAGGCGCACTCAGGAAATGCCTTTTTAAAACTTCACATGAATCTATAATGATAAATATTTTTGTCAAAACATAGTATCTTCACTAAGGATGAAAGATTTCAAATTCTTTCTGGCACACTTTAAATTCTTCATACATTATAATTATGAAATGTAAATCAAGGGGAGAATGAAGTTAGAATTCATCTCCTGATAATCACCTGGTTGCTTCAATTTGATCTTCAACTTCTAATGTCCCCAGTCTTCTGTTGATTGCATGCATGATTTTATCTCCTTGGTAACCACTTCCTCTGCCGTCAAAGCTAGCTACTATGATGTTCTCTGTACTTGCAAGGTAAGTGGCCCAGTTGAGTCTGAAGATAGCATCTGCTTTTTGACTACAGGGGCCTGCATATCTGGAAAAAAAAAACCATATTGCTAGCGTTCACTGGTTTTCTGAATCAAATAAAGCATACTTGCATTTCGCTTCTTGTGGGTAAGATATATACCTCTGTCTCCATCACAAGCCTAAAACTGTACCAGCCAAGAAGAGACCGAGAACAGGCCTTCTAAAATTTGGCAGGATGATTAAATCACTGTGTTTCCTTTAAAGGTGCCTGTCAGTTTTATCTTAGAAGACAGTTATCAAACGCAGCCTTCACAGGTCAACATTTTTAACTATCAGTCTTAACTATCAGTCTTAACTATCAAAAAATTTTTGCTACTTTCATAGTGGACACAGGGAAGCTGGGTTATAAAGAAATAGATGATAACAAAAATGTGGGTTTGAGTTCATCTTTCTACCTCGATTTAGAAATACTCTCAAACCATAAGATCGTCTCTGAGGTTGGGACTTCCTTAAAGACTCTGCTGCATTACCTGCCGGACAAGTCCCTATGACTTCACAAATCACTGGGGAACAAGCCAACACATGAATGAATGCTCTTACTTAAAAGTTCAAAAGAGAAAGAAATGAAACCTCATTTTGGAAAATAGGTGTGTTGTTCAATATTCTGTTGATAAGCAAATTTTCTCTTGTATTAACCTTGACAGGCTATAATTTACCCCACATATAACCCTGTGCACATCTATCAGACCTTCTCATTTCTGTCAGCTGAGAGGCTCTGTAAGAATCACTACATCGCATTTAACTATGTCAGGTTTGTGTGACCTACAGATTGCCTGGACAAAGGCCTCCTCCAATAACTCTTCTCTTCCCAGCCCACTGCGCCTACCTAGCTTTGCACGACACAGGAATAGACAATCTTGCGTGCTGGCCTTTGCTAATTTTTTCCTCCCTCTTCTTAGAGATGGTGGTAAAAAGAACTTTGGTTTAAATAAAAGATTGCATGACTTAAATTTAAACTAAATGTACCAATCTAATTTCAAATTGGAGAATATATCTATGTATTTTTAGTCAAGTAAGCACTTTTAAGTAACATATGAAATGCCTCTGTCCTGTCAGTAGCATTAAACACGGTAGCTTAAGAGTTTAATGTTCAGTGTATCTGGAGTTAGTACTCTCAAGATTAAACATTATTGTTAAAAATGGAAAAAAAAGACTGATACCTCAAGAGAGAGGAGGAGGAAAATAAATGAATAGAAATGGCACTAAATATATCTTTAAAAAATCTTTCCCAATTACTTACAAGGGAGTCAAGATAAAAACAAATCACTATTTTCTAAAGGATGCTTTTTCTTTTTTAGTATTGAAGAGAAAATCTAAAACATTAATTTTACTAGTGATTTTGACTTCATTATGTCACAATTATGCTTAATAACGTCACGTAGCATATCTGAAAACTTAAAATAGCTGTCTTTTAGTTTGTGTTCTATGATAGATTTTTATGTCTTTTTTAAACTGTAAAAATGGAGCAAAACTATGTCTGTGCTAGCATCTTTTACTTTTTTCCTGGTAACAGCATACAAATTATGTCCCTAAGTGTCAGTGTGTCCTTTACAATGAGCCAAGAGATCTCATCACATTAATTTGCTGTGTCAATAAAATACATTAAGCATCTGAACAATAGCAGATATCTGACATGTTGTTGTTTTGTTTTTTATTAAAGGAAACCATATGTAATCTATGAGATTAGGGCAATTTTAGAAGGATTAAAGTGTATTTTTAATCATTAATAAAAATATTTTACAATGATGCCATATTCAGAATTCATATGAGTTCCCATTAAAGCTTCAAAAATTTATGATTTCAAGACTCTCTAGGATTTGAAGTTTGGATTATAATGACACTCTCCTACAACACTTCTGTTCACCAAAAAGGGGAATGAAAAATAACAGGCAGGAATGTCACAGGAACTAGAAGAGAAATTTAGGGTTATAATAAATCAAAAGGATTCAATAAGAGAAAATTTGGGATGAAATATATTGAATAACTATTAATACTCATCTCTTTCTTGTTAACATGTTCAGGAGGTAGGATGAAAATCAAGACTTTAGAATTCCTATGGAATTCCCTGGCACTTTGGGCAAACAAAAACAAAACAAAACAAAACAAAACAAAACACAAAACAAAACAAAAATATGCCATTATGGCAGAAAAGAGTGTTTCTCTTGTTTTAATGTGATGGCAGAAAGTAGATTGAGGTTTGTGAGTGCAAAATGGAAGGGGAACACAGTAATCAGGAGGAGAGAAAGAATGAATTTACTGCTATTTTTCAGTAATCTGTACTGGAGGAGGGCAGTTAACTCCTGCGTCACCCATGCTTCATGAATACTTACACTTCTAATAGTAGAGGATATTTCTTGAATTTATCAAAATGGGGAGGCAAGATCATCTGATACCAAAATTCTAAACAAACAGAAAGATTAATTAGAAAGTTAAAAACAGTTATTCAAGATTTTATTCTTTTGCTTTGTCCTTGATGTCATGTCTAGAATCCAGTAATTTGTTAAATTAGAATACAAAAATAAAAAATGAACTGCATGGATTCAGCATGTTTTTTAAAGATTTAAAAAACTGTCAGGCTAAAATACAGTTAATGTTAAAATAAGTTGTTTCTAATGTATCTATTAAATACATTGGTACCTCCTACAATAAAAGTACATCTTAGAATTTATAATGTTTTGTTTTTATAATCTGTTCTTTGGCATCTGATCTACTTATCTAGTTTGTTTATGGCTTATTTCTAAGTTTTCCTCCAAAATGTTTTCCTCTTCTTAAAATTCCTTGAAACTGTTTAGAATTTGTAGTTGGCCCCAATTCTATTTTAAAATTCTGATTTAATAACACTTTTATAATTGCTATTGCCATCCCAGACCGCAAAGCTGAGTTCCCATTTTTAACTCTGTGTTTCACAGAATGAAATTGGTCTTCCACAGAACAAACTGTTGAGTACATTCTATGTGATTTTTCCATGAATCTGTTTAATTCCTTGTGCTTGATGTAACAGTTTAATAAAATTTTCCCCTAAATAATGAAACCGTTTCCTTTGCCTTCAAGTGAAAGACAGGTTAGATTAATAAATCTAAAAAATAAAATTAAAAATCCCGTATTTTAATAAGATTATTTCTAGCTTTGGTAGATTTTAACAGTAGGCAAAAAATATCTTTTATCTCTAGAACTATTTTTTACATTTATTTTCCTTTCTGTTATGTGGTTGATGTTACAATTATTTTGGCTAAGAGGAAAAGAAAGATTGAGGAGTAAGGTCTTTATATAGACTTATCTTCAGTTCATATTCTTTTGATTGAATACTTTCTTATTAAATGTGCTTGTAAGAACAAAAGTTTTAAACCTTTATTATAATTTCAACAAAATATCGAACTATCAGTTGACCATGACATTTTAAATAAATATGCCAAAGTTACCACTTGATTCCTAGGCTGTCTAAATTGGCAGGGCACCAATGACAAGGTGCTTTACATTTCATCCTCTCACAGACGCTGCAGAGAGGCTATTAATCACCAAGTGCTACCATTTCTGCTCCCTTCTCTCAGACTCCCCATCTATGTCTAGTCATCTCTTCCTATAATTTGAAAGGTTATAATCACCTCCCAGTGGGACCACCTCCCCTGCTCTAACAGCTCCATCCTACAATTCCTATTAAGTTTTCCTGCTAATCACCTGTCTTCTCTGACCTTAAGACATTCAGAGCTGTCCGCTGTTTACACCCTGAAATACAATGGATCTCAGTACTCAATGTCTTCTATACCAGGCTGTCAGTGTTGGTGCTGAAAAACTCTAAGCTCTTCACACAAGTGTGGCTCAGGTCCAGAGACACTGGCATAGTCTTGGAGCTTATTATAAATGCCAGATCCTGGACCCACCCTGACCTGCTGGGTTAAAATGTGGCTGTTAACAAGGTCCCATGTGGCTCCAGCGCACATGCACTTTGAATACACTGCTCCAAACTATTGTTTAAAAATGCCTACACTTTCCACAGCCTATTCTGCCATTTGAAATGAGATGAGTCATTTTTTTTCAAAGATGGCGGACTGAGAGGTAGCAGGATATGGAGCCTCTCTGAGAGAGACAGCTCAAATGCCAGAATAGAACACCCTGGAGAGATCCAGAGTGAGATGGACTCTCTCAACCCAGAAAGAAACTGAAGGGAAAGAGACTGCTTGAATACGAGGTCCCAGGGCTACCATTAGAGAAGCTAAGATCGGCAAGCACTGCACTGTTGCCGAGCCGCCTGAAATCATGCCTGAGGTCCACTTGAGTGACCGAACCTGTGCCAAAGCGACTGGTTTGAGCGGCCAGAGCGTGGAGCTAAACAGCCCTGCGTGCAGTTTGCCCAGAACCAGCCCTGCACGTGACCCACCCAGCAGCACCGTGAATTCACGCTGCAGCCGCACTGAGGTCAGAGGTCGGGAAGGCCAGCAGTTCTCGGGGACCAGTATCAAAACACGGTGAGTGATGGGAATGAAACCCTCCTGCGGGAAAGAGGCAACCAACTAGATGACATATTGGAGTTGGGCAGGAAAGCCCTGGCTCTATAAGGAAGCGGCTTCAATTGGTTGCTCTCCTCGCAGAACTGATTGGTGGAATCTGCTTGGACTGGGCTGGGACCCAGTGGGTCGTCACAAATCAATTGGTTCCCTGAGGGTGGCACACACTGACACAGTGAAGGCCTGCGAAGGTCAACTGGCCTGGAGGGGAGGAGCTAGCGTATACTTCTCTTGCTTGCACTTCACTCTCTGATAGCGGATGGCAGAGAGCAGAAGCCCCTAGCCTATGTGCTCCAGAAGAACCCTAACAAACAAGAAACGGGGGTGGGAATTACACTATATACTTGTATGGAAGGAACCAAAAACATGAGAGGGAGAAATAAGAAAAAGTCCCCAGCCCCCAACCCTGAGAATATTGATCCAGGAGTGGTAAATATAAAAGAGACTGAGGGCAGCAAACATGAAACGTCAAACACAGCGCCAGTGGACATAAAGAGATATCTTTGGGACCTCATAAACGAGATCAAAACTGAAATACTAAATCAAGTTAAACAAGAGATAAGCAGATTAATAAAAGAAAGGCTGGGCATCTCTCAAGAAGACACAGGCAGAAGAATGGAGGAACACAAAAGGATAGAAACATTCACTGAATAATATAAAGCAAACCTAGAATTCATGAAGCAGATTCAAAGAGATTACCAGCAAAAAGACTCCATAGAAATTTGGCAAAACTCCCTGAAAGAAACCAAAGATAGACTATCAAAAGTTGAACACAGGCTTGCAATGTGTGATCATGAAAGGGAAGATCTCTTAAAAATAGCAAGGGAGCAGGCAGTAACAATACAAAGGTTAGAGGACGACAAAAGGATCTATAACTTAAGAATAAAGCATGTGAATGAAGAAGCAGGAGTCAAAACAGAAGAAATGCAAAGGCTATTCACAGAAATTATTAAGGAAAACTTCCCAAACAAAGAAAAAGGAAATGATATGCAGATGTATGAAGCATATAGAACTCCAGCCACCTACAACCAAAACAGAGCTACATCCAGACACATAATAATCAAGATCCCAGAAATTCAATATAAGAACAGAATATTAAAAGCCATCAGAGAAAAGAAACAGATCACCTATAAAGGAAAACACGTCAAAATCACGGCAGACTTCTCGACACAGACCATCAGGTCAAGAAGCTCTTGGAGTGAAATAATTCAAGCCCTGAAGGAGAACAACCTCCAGCCCAGATTGATGTATCTTGCAAAACTCTCTCTAGAAATTAATGGAGAAAAAAGATGCTTCCATGACAAAGAGGAACTAGGTGAATTTGTGACCACCAGTCCAACCCTACAAAAAATACTAAAGGACATTTTAGAAAGAGAGAAAAAAAATACGAGCATTTCAGGAACAGTGGCAGAGAGGCCTCAGTGAACGGGGCAGACAGTGGAGTGGAAGAGAAAAATAGACTATCAATGGCATAAAAATAGAATAGGAGAAATGAGACAAAGAAGATTGGCTATAATATCTAGTATAGAGGACCTCGAAATACTAACAGAGAAACACAGGCAGAGTAGATCAAGAGATAGGATCCATTGAGAGGCTCTATATAAGGAGGCAGTGGGACCCAAAATAAGTAGTGCACCCTATGGGAGTGAAAGGGGAGGAATTGTCTAAAAAAGGAAGGCAGAGGATATTGTTAATGGGGTAACAAGATTTAAAATCTACATTATTCTCATCACTCTGCTTGGATGCATTACATGCTATTCCAGTTTGTCTACTTACACTAGACTTGAGGACAAGGTCAGCTATCCCAAAAATAAGAGGACATGTTATGGTAATCATCCCTAATTTTCCTATCAACTTAATCTGAAGCCCTTTATAACTTACACTGTCTTATTATGTCGGATCTTATTTGAATCTGGTTTGTTAGATTGCTATTTTGTATTGACTGATTTTATTCAAATCTGTTATGATTGATAGCATCAAGTCTAAGAGTAAGGCAACTACACTGAAGAGGACAAGATTCACTAAGATACCCACTCTGGCTTGATTATTGCCTGCTTTTGAAGTGTTATAATATCTCCAATGCTTCGTTTTATTAATGTTGTTATATACTGCTGAGACATCTTGGTAACCATTGTAGATCACCTTGTATTGTGGTTTTATATGACTTTTTGCTTCATGCTTTTCTAGGAATTGTTTTGTTTTGTCTTGCTTTGTTTTGTTTTCCCCTCTAATACAGAAACATGCATGTGTAGAGCTTATAAACAGTTTACAAGAACCAACTGTATAATGCATGTTGAAATGAACAACTATTTTGAAGAAAAGAGACACTACAGTATCCAGTGCTGACTCTGTAATGTCACAATATGAAATCCAGCAATGCTATCATTCTTTGTTCAAAGTGATTTTAGCTTGTTTTGTTTTGTTCAAGTTCAACACACATGAATGTATGGACAGCTGTTTTGAAGAGAATGAGAGACACTATGACAGCCATTCTTGGCTTCCCTATTGTTTGGTCTTGAAGACCTGAAACGCCCTCCTCGTACCGCTTAGATCAGTTCCATACTATGTTGTTTTATGTGAACTCCCTGTATGTGACAATATGGACAACTATTAGGAAGAAAACAAGAGTCAATATGATAGAAAGTGAATATCTCCAATTGTCAAGCTTTGAAATTTATGTCTCTCACATTGCTTTCTTGTAACCTGCTTTGTTCTGTTTTGTTGTTTTTAATTTTACCCTTTTGATATAATTGCATGTATGTTTGAGTGTGTAAGATAGATGACCATATTGTTGTTTTTGTCAGATCATGGAGCAGAACTGTTAACAGTGTCACTGTTTGAATGTATACTTTGCATGTTTTAATTATGTAATTTGAACAACTATTTCCAAGATGTCCGTATGTAATTTGTCAAGTATTGATTTCTTAGTGTTTTTTTTTTTTTGGTTCTTTTCCCTTTTTCCTTGGAATTCTGTATTGTTGCTACCCTTTATTCTGTTTTGTTTGTTTTTTTTCTCTTTAAATAAAATTTTAAAAATATAAAAAAAAAGAAATGAGATGAGTCGAATATTTAAAAAAATTAAGCTGAACCAATTTGGATGTGTTCTTCTTGTCCCTCAGTTTGTGCGTGGGTTTTCTGAAAGAAACCTATTGTTGTTAGTGGTCTTTAAATATAATCCATGATGAAGCTACCAAGCCCAATCCTGGGATAACCATGAGAGAAGAGGAGAATTAGGAAAAATTAAAGAGTTCTCTCCAAGGATTGAAGTTTCAACCTTTATCAACAATTCTAACTTTTAAAAATAATCATATCAGATAATTTCACTTTTATTGGTTTAAAGGTAAAACAATTTAGGACAGCATTATGTTAAATACACAGTTAATACTAATAGAGTTACTGAGGAGATGAAACTAAACTAATGATAGCACATTTTCTCCAAATATCTTTCTTTTTAATAAAACACATGTCATATAAAATGTATTGGGTTTAAGACAAAAGAATGGAGAAGTACTAATCCTTGTGATATGACATTTCATGGAAAAATAAGCTTCTAAGTTAGATTTATATATTATAAAATGTATACTTTCTGATCAGATTATCATATTAGTTACATTTTATTGGTGCTTCCATGAAATTTAACTTACTCGTTTCATTCAAAATAATGAAGTCCAGTTTTTTAGAAGGCATCTGGACATCCTGAAGTGCTATCTCCAAAGCTGAATTGTCTTCCAGGACTCTCAGTTCTAAATAAATACACAGAACAGCAGTAATTCACTACAATACAAAGAATGTAGATTATACAATGGATTAATGACAAATACAAAATGCGCTGAGGGACTATGCATACTTCAGGTTATAAACCTTGTGTTCAAGTCATTGTTATGACTCTCTAAAGCCAGGAGAAATCATGCGGTATTAAGTATGTGCTGCTTGTATTCACAGAGGTTTTCCTAAAAGCAAATGAAGGGTGAAATATGAGAAAATACCTTTATCATTCCTGCTGCTGTGCAGAGTATAGAGGGGCAGACCAGGGCCTGTTAACATAATCAGTGAAAAATATGTTTTAGATAAGTTTGGCATACGTGACTTTTTCAAAAATGTCATTGATTACCATTTAACTTCGATAAAAAACATAATAAATATCATAGTGGATAGGAAGCTTAATAAATGTTAGTTTTCCTTTTTTTCCTTACGAATAACTGCAAATGAGAGTAAGAAGGAGGTCTGGAAAAGCACAGGACTCACAAAACGATGGGAAGTGAAAGAGCCCTGCTGAGCATCTCAGGCAGGTCACCATCTCTGTGCCCAATTTCCTGGGCACTGAACTGAAATGAGAGCCACCATCGTCCCTCACCCCATCCTCTGCTTGCTCACTGTCCTCAGGGCCCAGGGCAGAGCTCCGAAGCCAGCCTCACCTGGAGGAGGGGCAGGCCTCGCCTCGCATCCCTACCCGAGGAGTCTGGAGCCAGGTAGCACATCTGCAGAGCCTGACTTGGAGAAGTGATTCTTTTCTGGCATGCAAAAGTGTTTTTCTCACAAACCCATATCTTCGTTATTTATCCCAACTGTGGGAGCTGCAGTGTGGAAGGTAATATATAGGAAAGCTATTTTGTGAGTTATTTAATCTTGATTCATTTGGGTGACATTGTTAGTTTTCATACTTGATTGAAACCACAGTGAAAGAAATATCTAGAGCTGGGTTAGAATCCTGACTGACTTGCTGTGTGACGTATGACAACACACTTGCCCTTTAATTTCCTCACATAGAAAATGAAGATAATTATGTCTACTTTCTGGAGTTTTCTTAATGATTTCATGAGATTGTGAATATAAAGCTTTTAGCATAGTGACTGGTATAAAGGACATACAGAAAAAGTAACAAAAACAACCACAGCAAAGAACTATAAATAAGTAAGTAATGGTAAAGAAAACACACTACTGAGGGAAGGGTCAGATAACTGGTTCAGAGTCCTCTTTGGTGCCAAGGGCAGTTACTTTCAGAATATGCCAGTTCTTTTTCATTTTGAGAAGTAACCTAGCAGAGTGTTTAGAAGGGAGGAAATGTGGAGACAGAGGACCGAGTGCTTAAACCCTGCTGTGCCTGGGGTGTGACCTGCAGTTGCCCAGGTTCTTCATCCTCAATAAATAACTGCGGTAGCAGAAGACAGAGCAGTGGCCATTTTGGGTGACTGGCACTTCCCACATTTTCTCATTTAAAGGGATGAGTGCATAATATAATCTTTTAAAACCCCACAAAACATGGGTTTGTAAGAAAGAAGGCTTCAAAGGGGAAGAAAAGCTGACTGAAACCCATCACTTGAAGGTGAATGGAAAGAAAGGACTAAGACAGTTGCATGGCCCCTCAGGTTTGAAAGAGAACTGAGGAGAGAACAAAGAATGATTCTCAAACTGGATACTAGAGAGCAACTGCAGGTGTGGGGGGATGGGCCCAGGATGGAGGGAGAAGGTTCTGGAGAGGCACACATCTGCTGGCGAGAGGACAGCAGGCCAAGTTCCCCAGCCAAAAGACCAGAGGAGCTGCCTCCCGCTCACAAGTGAGTCACAGCCTCCATCCCCGTCAGCACACACTTACCTGTACATCTCAGCTGATAATATTTTGCCTCTTTACTAAATGACACAGAATAGTACTGGCACCTTTCTGGATTCAGCTCACAGCTAAGACACTCAACTTTTGAGTAGTCACTAAGTTGAATTCTGTAAAACCAATGGAGGAAATTAAGCACTTGATCAAAGGATAAATGAAAAAAATTGAATAATGCATGTTGTTGGACTTTCCCAAATATCGGAATGCCAAAACAATTCTTAAAAATTCTTTTTCAAAATGTGTAATAAGTATATAAATTAATAATATTAAACTCCCATTGTTTGGAGATGGCACAAAACATCTAATAGAATCATTATTTTTGTGACATGCATATTGATTCGTGAAGGAATAATAGTGCTTGGTAGCAAGTCCAAATTAATACTAGGATAAAATTTAAAAAGTTCAAGTCCAGAAATTGTCCATCATCTAAAAGACAGAGGTCAACAACTTGACAAAATTCTTACTTATAAAGATTTCTTCCTCCTGGCATTCCTTTGTGTTCATTACTGATGTAGTATCTAGGAAGAAAACAAAGTAATATATATTGATTACAAAAATGTTACACTGTTTGAATTCAAGCAGTAGACACCAGAATGTCCATGAGCATGCATGTGCGTTAGCGTGTGCTCGTCTTTCACCACTGCTTCTGGGCCCCTCCCATCCCCCACAAGCCATTTCTCTCCATCATCTGTACCCAACATGCTCTTTTTATTAACATGAAACTGGGATTTATTCCTTCAAGTGACAACTAAACACTGAAACCTTTTGTGAGAAAAACATGACTGGACAAGTAGCCCCAAACTGACCTTGCATTTATCAATTCTCTTTTCCATATTATCTGATTTCTACTATAAGCTTCAAGATGGCAAGAATGTCATCTTCCTTAATGTGGTACAGAGACTTCTGAAAAGGGTCTATAAAAACAACTTTAGGCCGTGGTAAAATTCCTCCATGATGTAGCCAATAAAGAACCACAAAGTGCCTGCGATTCTAATGAAGGATAGTGAACAGCATCAGGAAAGCTTTCTGTTTTCCAAAGAGAAAGGCTAGGACAAGGGCAGATAAAACTGCCTTCCCAAGCCACCGAAAGCTGACAGAATGCCCCAGTGCCCGTGCGGCATTCCAGGATGCTCCAGTAAAAGACGCTGCAGCTCTGAGAATGTAAAGCAGGTAAGAGCAAGAGGTAGAACCGCTTGGTGGCAGGGTATCAAATCTGCTGAGCATATGTGAAAATCATTAAGGCTTCCGTATGTTGAAAAGAAAAAAAGTATTGAACACATTCCAAATAGACTTCTCTTATTTGTCGGAGATTTTTTTCCTCTACTTCTGTGCAAAGAGGGCGTCATTATGAGTGGGTTTATATCCTACTGATTATTAGAATACTCACAGATAATCGCTGGTAAGAGCTTCTATCCCAATGACTTCCCAGGATCCTTTCGTAATAAATGTGCAATCCTGATGCGGTTTTTAAATAAAAGATTTATTAGACTCTCTTTTAACTAAAATTAGGTAGAGGGTTGAATCATTTGTATCAGGAATTAAATTAGCCTTGATAGTCCTTGTTGCATGTCCACATCGCACCCACCCTATTCCATACATCACTAAAGAATTTGTATTATTCTATTTGTACACATTGATAGGATTTACTAACTTTCCACTTCAAGTTAGTTTAAAAAATAGGAGGTCAACCTAAAAGAAATTAAGAATACTCACTCTATTATCTATTTGGAAATGACAGATGTGTCTGTAACCCTCTTTATCGCTGATGATCTTGTAGAAACTATTACCATCAGAGGTGAAATGAGGTTCTGCAGGCCTAAACTGCAAAATAAGAGAGAACAAAGAAACATTAAAGCGCTAATCTCATCTGTCTCATCTCAGTACCAACTGTACTGAATGCTCCCCAGTACCTATGCTCAAAACCAAAGGTTTTATTTGCTAAACAAAACTGGAGGGTCTTGAAAAATTTTTTTGCTTTAATATGATGTGGACAAAACAAACTAAGAACAAATTCATGAGCAGTTTCTGGTGAGGAGTACAGGAGAGTAGACATAAAATCAGTTGGACAAACCACTTGATAAACAGAAATGGTACCATTATTTTGAGGGTGTTTTCTCTCCATGAAGAATAAATATGACTTCTGGCAATAAGTGCCTGACACTTTGAACAGACCTTTTTTTCAAGAAATATATTTCCTTGGTGTTACAAATGTGCTTTCTTGAAACACACATATTATTATTTGACTATTTCAGAATGGAAATGGTTTGTAGTTTGGGAGAATTTTGGTTTTGAAAGTCAGGCTTAGTTGTTAACCATTTCTGGACTAGATACCTAATAAGAAATGCCTGATGTATATTTTATGTGGAAGCATTCATGTAGTCATTTTTATTATAAGCTTTTAAAATTTTTGTTAATAAACAATTTACTAAAAAGATTGTACAATAATATAGAACAAAATTTTCAGTGTTTTGCAGTTCAGTGAAAGGTAATACAAGAATATAATGCAGTTTAAGTAGAAGAGCATCTATCCCAGCCTGAAAGGAGTATGTCGTTTTACGATTTCTATTTCCTTGCTACATTTGAGAGCAGGTAGGAGATAGTCTTTTAAAATTGTTGGTTCACTGCACTCTCAATGTTTCCTCTCTTATCAGCTCCCATTTTGGGAAGGAAGAAAAAATACTTCCCTCTTCTATTTAGTGATTCAAAGTGAATTCATTTATGGAGCAAGCTGAGGCGTGCAGTACACTTGGTGTTCTCATTACAGAGCTCTGAAGCACATTCCCCTCTCTAGACCTGTGTTCACAGCCTTATCTTTTTAATACATTTCCCTGTTTCCCCTGGATGGAGTTGTGCCTAGTAGAAATGTGTGAAAAGTGGCATCTGTCTGGTTAAATACAGACAGGAAAAAACATATTTTTTTCGAAGAGTCGTGAGGAAGTGTAGCATGTCTCTTGCCATGGAGGAAACCACTTTTCATGTTGGCAAACCTCTCCCCTCTGCCCAATGAATGCCTGAAGAAAAGGACACGAGAATTCGGCTGGAGCTCTGAGCCCAGCCAGGCGGGGTTGCCCTGCTGGATTGAGGCCTCAATCGTTGTGAACCAAGACGTATGAAAAATTAACATATTTTGTGTCACTGTGTTTCCCTCTTTAGGAGGATTAATAGAAATGATCTTAAAATTAGGTGTGATTCGCCCCTCATCTTTCACAAGGTGTCACGCCGGCTGGAGTCCCTTCACCTACACGCTCCATGGTCTTGCAGCAGTATCACTGGTAATTCTGTGTGATGCTTAAGTAATGCAGTGGGACTGAGCAGCAGTGACAGAAGCCTCCCTGGGTTTACCTTGCTTTCCCAGTGGTAGTGCTGCAGCCACGTGCCTAACAAAGTGTGAGCTCACTGAAGTCTGGTATTCTCCAAAGAGAGGTGTGTAGTGGGCATTACACGATTGGTACTGAATTTCTGCTGGATCTCCTTAGGCATTTGTCCAGGCTGGGTTGGAAACTGTGTTTTCTGCTTTTAAAGCACATGCCTTCAAATAGGAGGTCAACAAACACATTTGGCATCTTGGCTGCTTTTTAGCAATTGTTGTTTTTTAACTTACTGGGAGCTACAATTTTCCTAGAGTATATGTCTTGTTTTGTCTGCTCTGCTCCTGATTTTTCACTTACCTTCTTACTTTTTTCAACTGAATATGTAACATATTCTTCATAAAAAGATATCTCTATGGAGAGTACTTCTGATATTTGAGAAATATGTCAATTAGTATTTCTGTTAATGCCAAAAAACCCAGAGCGTGCTGTAGAATACCTACAAATCATAGCTCTGAGTAGTTGACCATAGGATGAAAAGTTCCGTAACCCATAGCACTTACTCTACCAACCCAGCCAGTCATGCTCATCTCAGTGTGTTCATGCTCCTAGAAGAGAAACATGCAACAAAAATATTTCAGAGAGAAAGATGATGAAATACACTCTTTAGCCACAATGTGGTGGTATGAACAATAGTAGAAGAGGAACATTTAAGAGAGCTTATATTAAAGTTATTGAGAATCATCTCCTTTCATATCTTTATGTATGCTAATATTTTCCATGTAATTACATTTGATCATTTACCTGTCTCACGTAGGCTTCTGTCTTGGATTCACCCTATACACTGTCCTGGAAGTTCTGCAGACATTTTAAGTTCAATGCATACAGAACTGAGGAGAACTTCCTTCTCTTTCATCCAACAGCCTGTTTTGGAACTGTTATTCTTCTCTCCACCCAAGCCAGAGACCTGGAAGTCCATCCAGATTCTTGTTCCTCTCAGTCACCCCCCTCATCCCTTGCCTTTTTTTTCTGTCCTTCTCTGCCAGCATTATCCTCGTCCATGTCTTTGGAAGGATTCCCTGGTCCACTGCCACAATCTCCACACTGGAGAGACTGCTTATCTTTTCCCTTTCGGGTCCGCTATCCATCCTGCACAGCCCTCAGCTGACTTCATTTGGCAAGAGATGTAGTCTCACAATGAGACTCTCATATTTAAAACCTTGAATCAAATCCCCATTTCTCACAAGGTGGGACCTAAATCAGAGTGGCACCTGAGCCTATCTCACCATATTTTTTGTTTATTTACTTTTAGTTCTGTTCCCCTCTTCCAGCTTTTGGGACAAGTACCCCAGTTCCCACATGCTCTGAAGTGCTCACGCTGGTTTCTTCAGCACAGCCCTCCGCTAGGCTGGCGCACGTGCCCTAACTTGCCCATACACGACATGCTGTCCTAGACTGCCTGTGTCTCTGTCATGTCTCCTCTGTGTGCCCCGCCACAGTAGAATTATCTTTTGTCTTATATCCTCTTTGCACCTTGTTTTATGGCACAGCATTGTGATGCTAAAGTGACTAAATCAGCAGGAAGCAAAGGGCTTGTGTTTTGCAGTTTGAGTTCTGGCACATTGTGATCTGACCAAGTGACTTAAACTCATTAACCTTCATTCACCACAGTCCCTGGCACACTGCAAGCACTCAATAAATGGCAGCTCTTAGGCTTTATTTTTGTAATGGGATTTCTTACCAGAGCAGAAGCATTTTGGGGACAGGCAGGCTAATTCACATTTTAAAATATCCAGAGCTTAGTACAGAACTTGGAACATTACAGGCACTCAGTGTTTCTTGCATAAATAAGTGAATCAAGATGTGGGGTGCTCAAGCTGCCCAAGACGTGAGCTGCCCCGTGCCTAGCCAGGATGGGAGTCGGGAGGAAAGTATGGAGACACAGGGCCCATGACCAGATCACGAGGCTTTTGAGGATCCTTGGCATATTCCAGCAAATATCTCCCAGCGCCCGTCCCTCCGGAGACTGCTGTGTCTCAAAGGGATTTAACTGTGACATATAAGCCAAGCTGGGCCCCATGGTCTCCTGGCTGGAAACACTCCGTACTTCAACGTTGGCTCAACACTTAGTTTGCCCAAGTGTTGTCATCCGCTTGCTTGGCAGTTACTGAAATTCTGAAGCTGTTTCCTACTTAAAAATCATAATAATATGGCAGTGGATCTGTGGCCTCTTGATACTATTTTGTTTCACATATACTTAGCCAGCCTTTCTCTATCCCCTGTGTCTTCTGGGTTGCAACACTTTCACTGTTCTTGCAGTCCCCGACCTTTTTACATTTTTGAATATTGACATCAGTACAGTCTTTCAGATTCTGCTATGGTTTGTGTCTAGATGTCCCTTCTAAGCCTCACGGTCACAGGTGCAGCTTCTCAGAGGTGGCTGAATCTACAGTGTGTGATGCCGGGATCAAGGGTGTGAGTACTAAATTTGCTCTCTGATTAATCTGGCACAGTTCTGGGTATGGATAATGGGAAGGCGCAGCCTGGGTGTGGATGACACCACACGAAGGGCGGGTGGCCTGGAAAGAATGAAAGGGAGAGGCAGGCTGCTATTGCTGCTGCTGTTTTGGTTTAGCTACTTTGCTGCCTTCTGCCTGCCTTGAACTTTTGTTTTCTGTGATGCACCCTCTGTCATGCCACCTTCCTTGGAGCCAGCCAATTGTGAGCTGAAACCTCTACAAACTGGACTGCAATAAACCTTCCCTCCTTTAACTTTGGATGTTAGGTATTTCATCTCAGCAATGAGAAAAGTAACAGACAAATTCCATTTCTGATTTTTCCATCACCCTTCTCACCTTCCTAAGTGACTCTTCCATAACTAAAACAGCATGACTAGGGCAAGAAGGTGAAATAGAAGTACCATCATGTTATTTTCTAGTTCCATAAGACTGATTCACTGCCTCACTATTGGATGGTACTAATCACCAATCTCCACTCTCCCTGGGTTCCCTCCAGTTACTTGTGGTTTTAGAAGCAGAGCACCTGAATCTACCCTTACCAGCAAACAGTTCCATCCCAGGCTGGATTTGTCATAGTCACAGATATCCATGACAGAATAGTTCTGAATTCTCCTAAGCCACTGCAAAGCAATCCGTTCCTGTGTAGCCCATGTCACACCACACAAGTAGTGATCCCTGGAAGGAAGGCAGAGAGGGGAAAAGAGAGAAATACAGAGAGACAGAATGAATTTGTTCCAGATCCTGGTACAAAGAAATATTTTATACCATAAAAAGAGATGAGTCCTAATGAGAAGTGGAGTTTTAAATGGTTAAGAATACCATTCAATATCACAACATTTTAACTTTTCTCTGGTTTAAAGTGCAATTTAATTTTGAATGGGAATTAAAACAGATGCAACAAGAAAAACAGCAGCAATATTCAACAGTGGCTTCATATATGTAACTGGAATCAGACACTCTAGCCTTATCAAGTCCTCAACTTGGCCTCTGCTGGTACTGGGGAGTCAATGGTGATGCTTTCCCATCTCCTCTCTGTTGTTGTGAAGAACCAATACAATGAGGTCAGGGGTGCTGGCTGAGATTTGAGTATTTACTGCTAATTGGACATGCTTCTCCAGAAAATTCTTATTAGGATGAAACTACAGCTGACCCTTTTCTCAACTTTATTTTTAAATGTGGGGAAAAAAAATTGACTCACACCTCCACAAACTTTGAAAATCAAAGAATTATATCCTTACAAAACCATTTCTCAAGAGCAAAAACATGAACCCTGTGAAGAAATCAAGGAACTCTGTGGTATTTTAAACATAAATTTATATAACAAGAGACAGTTTTCACAGTACATCCTCTCCAACACATACCTTCAAACATTTTTGGGACCATCTTCTGATTTGTAGTGAAATGCATGGAATTTATAGTTTACTTCTCTGCTAGCCTCCTTAACATTATTTGCTCTACATAACTTTATATTCTACTTCTTTGCTTGTCTCTGCTGTGAGTTTGGATGACTACCTGCCAATCACTTCTCTCTGATGCCTTTTCTCCTTTGGCAAGAAGATTTAGAATGAATCTTCTCATCTTCCTTCCCAGACAGTCCCATGGTCTTATTTCCTTCTAAGACACACCATTTGCTCTACCTCCCCAGGGAGTGCTGGTCCCTCCCCTGGTCACCTTGCTTCTCTGTCAGCTCTTTGAGGCTGCCAGAATCCAATCTGTCTTGTTCACAGGGAATCCCCAGAGCTGAGTACAGTGCCTGGCTCCAAACAAACACTTCTGAAATTCCTGTGGAATACAGTCCTCAAGAAAGGAAAAAAATCTTTTCGTGACTTTTGCGGCCTGAATAGCTTTGGCCTTCCTCAGAACTCACAGATGCCTTCCATTTCCACTCCCTTCATAGACACTGAAAACATGCAACAATTATTTGCTGAGCACAAAGGATGGCTCAGTATAAAGCACTTTAGGCCCCTCACAGGTTAACTATTCACTTTTTTTGCATGGCTGGATAAAATGTTAATGTACCTGGTGACCCTGGGCCTCTATGCTGTCCCCGATGCAGGTCCTAAGAAGCCAACCACTTCACACAAGCAGGAAGCACTACTCCACCCAGAGCAACTCCCTTCCATGACAACCCTTACTTATTACTAAGAACTTCTGTGTTCCTTCTCCCTCTCCTGAGTGCCTGTGTTCTCAAGAACATCCCATGATGTTTCCAAATTACTCCTTCTTTGTTTAAACTTGTCCTTAAATCCAAAATGCCACCCATACTCTAACTTCTTCAGGGCATCACTGAAGGGTCCCTTTTGTGGTGTAGATTTTCTTGGAAATTTCCTGCTACCATACAGCTATCACCAGCTTTCAGGCGCTTACCACAAACTGCCAGGTTGCAGCTTCTGAGAATGTGTCACATATCATGTTGGGTAAGAAAGGCTACTCCCATAATAAAGAAGCCAAGTGAGAAAGGGAAAGGCAAGTAAGCCTTACCCAAGACACATAATAAATCAGAGAATGGAAGAATGAAAAGACAGAAAATGAAGCTTTTCAAAATGAATTTTCTAGATCAGGGCTCAGGAAACTTCTTTGAAAGTCCATTGAAAAGATGAAATCTAAATATATAATTTTCATGTTATGAAGCATATTCTTTTGCCTTTTCTTTCTAACCATTAAAAAAATGTAAAGCCACTCTTCCTTGAGGGTCGTACGAATATGGGCAGCAGGATGGATTTGATCCATGGTCCTTCATGGACCAACCTTGATTCTACATGAGATATTCTTATTTATTTTTACATCAAAATCCTTTGAACAATTGGTGAAAATTATTTTCCTGTCTAGGATGAGTAAAGCTTCTCTTCAAATGCACAGAATTTTGGAGAGCTCCATAGGTATAAGTTAGGAAATTAGGAACCAGAAATATCCTCTCTCTTTTTTAAGAGTTCTGGTGGTGGAAGGGGGAGGTAAGGAAGCAAAACAATTCCTTTCCCTGATTAGTGCTGGTGCTAAGTAGCTTTATCTGTTGAAGCCATAAATTACTCAGGTTCAGAAGTCAGCACTTCAAAGCAACTTCTCCTCATCTGAAAACCCTCAGTAATGGAATGTAGTGAGTCAGCCAGGAAACTCACGTGTGTCCGCCACCTCCCTGCCCACTTCTAGGTAAAGTTTAATGACCCTTGATCCTCTACTACCTTTGTCACTTCCATGACCCAAAGTGTACTCTGCACTCTGGTGCTCAGGAAAGACGGGCCACTAGTTGAGCAGAAAGTACTTTTTAAATTTTTAAAACAAACATACTTCCCACTGTAGCCCTGAGATCATGTCAGGCTGAGATGTCAGAGTCAGGAAAGTGACATAAACAAATGGCCCAACTGGGCTTTTAACTGAAAAGTTAAATTGCCCACAGTAGTCCAGAAACATCCAACAAACAGAGTTATCAGTGATGCTGATTTGTATTCTGCAGATAGAGGCAAATACAGAGTAGACTTTCTGTTTGTACTGGTTGGAGAATGGTAAGAAAGGAACCACTTTTGCATCTAGGTCTTCTGGTGAACCTAGACTGTGTAATCCTAAATTAGGTGACTCGACAAGCTTTTCTAATTTCTGGAGCAGTAAAGTCTGAAGAGAATTTTGCTGATTTTAATACTAATGCAACAGAGTAATTTCTGAACATAATCATAAGAGTGCACACCATGTGCTGTCTGGTGCCAGACACTGCTCTGACAGCCTCACATAAAGCTCACGGCCACCCTGGGAAGTAGGTACTCTTGTCATTTTGTTTTTCAGATGAGGAAACAGAAGTACAGAGAGGTCAGGTAAGGTGCTCAGTATCACTCAGCTGGAAAGTATAGTAGTCAGGGCTCAAGTCCAGCAGTCCTGAAGAACCTCTGCCCAGCTCTTTGGGAACATCAGTAGCTAGCTTTACCTTCCTGTTTCTTTTTAGCATAGCATTTCTCACCCATTGAAATCTACTTATTCCTAGAGAGTTGTGTGTAAACGAAATCTTATAAGAAAAGTCATATTTTGAACATCATATATAATATATGTATATATAATCTATAAAGAATCTATTTATAAAACAACTGACTGTCCTAGCACAATGTCTTGCAAAGATGATACATTTAGTAAAAGTTTTGGGGGTGATATCAGTGTCCCTAATTTGCATAAATGTTTCTTTTGGTACATTAATGATACTTAAAATAAGGTATGCATAACTAAATGGAAAGAATATTGGAGGGAAAAATGCCACTAAGAGCAACTGCAGACTGCAGACTGATTAGTTTAGTGAATCACCAGAGGAAGCAGGCGTACTGCCAGTGTTGGCCTTGGGCTCCATGCCACCCTCCGCTCTGATAAGGATGCCAGCCCTCCTGGGTTGCTGACAGATCAATGAGAAGAGAAGTGGGTGGGGCAAGATGGAACAGATCTAAGAATGCAGTGTTGGTAACAAGCCCTGATCTGCCCCCTTTCTTGCAGATGCAGCTAGTTTGCAAGGAATATCTGTCTGGTTCACTTATCACTTGTGTCACAATTTCAGTCTTTGATGACCCTGCTTTATAAACCAAAGGTCATCTACTATTTAGAAGAGATAGAATTAGTCTTTATCTAACATGTTCTTTAGCAGCAGAGAGAATAAGGGTGGGGTAAGTCATGAATATCGATGTAATGGGCCCCAGAGCAATCAGCAGGTGTTGGGTGAGGTTCCCTTACTGGAGCATACCCTCTCCAGTCCTCTGTTTTCAGGATACAACATTTGCAGCTCAATAGGAAGAAGAGGAAAAGAAGATTCCTATGCAAGGTGATTCTGAAGGCTATCCATAGAATTGGCTTTGTGAATTCCTGTTCCATACACAGAAAGTCACCTGCAAAAACCATCTTATCCCCTAACTTATCGCTTAATTTGTTCTACAGATACTGTTTGAGCACTTATTATGTCTTTGGAGACTGTCCTGTAAAAAGGACCCTTACCCTGTAGTATTTATGTTATTTTGGTTGACCATATAAGCTCTGCTATAAACAAAACACTAGGAGTTGCATGCTTTTACTTTATATGCTGCTTTCCCTCAAATATTTTGGGTTCTCAGATTTCCATTATAAGTAGCTAATATACATTAGCAGCTTTACTAATCTAATCAACTTTAAGTGCTATGGCAGCAAAGTAGAAGCGAAGTTGGCCCCGGTTCAGGTTCTGGTGAGGTGTTGGGAGAGTTGCCCGAATGCTCCTTTCACTTTTTATCTTCGAGCAGTGCTTCTACACAATTCCATCAATTTCTGCTGATTTCTAACAAACCACAAATGAGTGGCATCTTCCTGTAGGATTTCACTTGCTAGAAGCAAGAGAGACATGGCCTCCTAGGGACATAAATAAGTGAAAAATGAACCAAGGAAGGAAAAGAGGTTCTGACCCCTGCAAGGTGAATCTGTCCAGAAATCAGTGAATTACAGGGTACCACAGCGGCGGCTCTCTAAGTGGTAGAGCCTGTATGAATTTCATTCATGCCGCTGTGTCTTTGCAAGCCAGAACATTGTCCTCAGAGAAAACTTAGGGCCTAATTTTAGAAAACCTGCAACCTCCCCAGTTTAAATTCACCGTACAGCACTTTGCTGTGGCATTTTCCAAAGTGATTCTTTACGTTCCACATAAATTATCCAGCCAATGGAGCTTAGTTTAAAGAACTCAAAAGTACACAGAATTAATGATTAACTCACAAAGGGCAAAAAATAAGTCTTTAAAATTGGTTAAGTTTCCTGAGCTCAGCACTTCACAACTGTGACTTGGAAAGAGATTTCTAAGCAAGGATGTCTCAGTATCTTCATCTGTAAAGTGGCTGTGAACATGACACCACAGGGTGCTTGTGGTAAAGAAATGAGACATCCACGGCTGAACACAGAGCTCACTCCCAGCCCTCAGGATGTGATCAGCACATTTTAACTCCATTATTCAATTATCATGTCTTAGCAGGCACAGGCCTTTGTCCTGTTTCCACTTCCCACACTACCGCAGGAGCGGCTCATTTTACTCTGCAGAGCCTCGGCTCCCTCAGCTGTGTCACAGTGGAGTTGTCCTGGGATCTCTACAGGTTCTGTCTCATCTCTCAGGGCTCCTGGGGGATGAGGAGGACAAGGGCTAGGCTGGCCCAACCTGAGCAGCAATCTCCCATTTGTTTTCTTTCATGGTGCTTCTGTACTACATCTCACTTCAACAAAGCTTCCAGGTCCTTCAAAAGCATTTACAAACTGCTAGTGAGGTCTAAAGTTCTTTCCAGATGGAATATTTTTCTGAGCAGGCACTCATGGCTCATCCTCCCTATGGATAAATATTGGTTGTAAACCAAGAGACCACACCAAGCACTGCCAGGTTTTTCCTGGGTAGCTGTTCCTACACTCTGTTCCACTTCAGCACCCTCCTTCCCTGTACCGTGCTTGAATCCCATTTGCACAATCTGTACATTCTTTAGGAAGCTCTCTTTGATCCCAGGCATCATGGAAACCCCATTTCCCCTCCTTGGAATGCCTCCAACCTATTGTTTATACTTCTGTCACTTCACTCTTAGAGTCATTTATCTCATTTTTTTATATCATCTTCCTGACCATAAGTGCTGGAAAGACACTAAATAACAGTGTTTCAAACCTCCAAGGGAATGTAAGCAAATCTGTCTTGGGACACAAGATGATGATAGGGTGCCTAAAGTGAGTTTGCAGCTTCTCTCAATTTTTCTAGGTCTCATCCTGGCCTACAACGCCCTGTGTGATCTTTCTCCCTACCACCCTGTCTTCTCCATTCACAAGGTTCCGGTCACTCTGGCTTCCTGTAGTTCTTCTAAAGCCCCCAGCACATACCCTCTGCTCAAACAGCACCCAAGGGCAGTGTCTGTGTGACAGATTCCTCACTTTCCTCAGACACCATTGCTCACAGTTATCTCATCACAAGGGCCTTCCCTGACTATCTCCACCAGCCCCATCACCTTTGTCCTCTTTTGGTTTTCTTCATAACATATATTGCCACTTGGCATTTTGATATTCATCTGGTTGTTGGTCGTCTCCTCCAATCTGAGCACAGAACCCGCAGTGTCCATGATGCTGGCTGCTCTGACCAGCATGCACCCCTGTCACTAGAATCATGCTCACCCTGAAGTCAATAGTAAAGGCTCACCCCAAAGTCACTGAAATAAAGAACCAATGAATGCCAATCTGGGTGACATGGTGGGGCGCTGAGATGACCCTGTCATGTGTACTGATACTTTCTCCCTGGGAAGTATGAAACTGCCCAGACTGAGCATTCTGGGCATTTGGGTGATGTCTTACCCTGTTATCACAGAGGCAGGAGCAGCAATTTGTATGGAAGTTGCATTGGTGACTGAGCTGAGAGTGTCTGTATTTACAACAAAGAACTTTACAGTCGGATTCACAGCTCCTGCCTAGGAAAAAACAATTGAAGATTTGGTATTGACAAAAACCTAACAACAGTATATAACTTCAAACTACAAAAATGTCCACATTATGGTCATCAAAATAGTGCAATCAAACTGTCTCAAACAATTCAATATAAATAAAATAAAAGGGAGAGTCAAGAAATACAACCTTTTCAAGTTCAAGCAGAAATATAGTGTGTGTGTGTGTAAAACTTTAAGATCCAAATGTTTACATGTTAACAACTTTATGGACTTTGTGCAAGTGAGGACAAACTTCCAAAAATCAAAATCAGTTCTGTCGTTTGCAAACACTGCCTGCTCCAAGGGAAGCCTTTGGGGCCTGTCACTGTAATGAACCTCTGGGAAAATCAGTACCTGGGCCAAAAGCCAGTGATATTAATTGGAAATTCTCGCTTCCACCCCATGCTCAGGGTCACCACGCTGGAGTTTTACAGTCAATATTATGACAGAAGCCTAAAGCCTTTTAAAATATTCACATAGACCTTCTATTGACAGATTAGTTAGAAATAATACGATATATTTAGTGAGAATATTTTATGGGTTTTTTTTGTGCCAGTTTTGCTCATCAAAAATAACATTTTGCTAAAAACACATCTCCATATTTAGTCTCAGATCTTTTTTCCTTTTAACTTCCTCTCCTTTCCGAAAATGGCAGCTTTTCATAAGGCAAATTAAGTGAGTTGGTAAAAATAAAAATTCCTTTTTTTTTTTTCCAAATTGCTTACAGCAAAACTACTTCATTAGATTTTCCTATAGATAACACTGGGGCCATTTGTGCAGTACTGGGGAAGAATGCCTGGCTCCCTTCTGAACACCCTCTCGCCTGGCTTACATTGCTTAACAGAGCTCTTCAATTACAATAAACACACATCCTGGATGGCAGAGAACAGCCCTTAAAACCAAGATGTGACACTATTATTACAAATGTAGGACGTGCAAAGTTTACATTAGTGCCAAATCTATAATAGAATCACTAAAACTAGTCATGTACTGTATCCTGTTAATTAGTAATACAGTCTGATATACAACCATGCTTTTCAACTTCATCTCGGGCACATTCCAACTTCTACAAATGAGATGAGCTTCTGATTCAATTACTTCATTCAGACATTTTCATCCCCCTACCTCTTTCAAAAGCATTTTCACCATCTTTTTCTGCTTGTCATTGCTCAAAGTTTTTGGAGAAATTACAAAACCTTAAATCACACTCTTTCCTGGGATAATAAAAATACTTTAAAATTGCCAGATGCTGTTGACTTCAGCAAGAGTAATCACAGCAAGCTGTTGAAGAGAGGCTGACAATATTTTCATTAGCAGAAAGGGATTAAATGCAACCATTCTCTTTCCATCAAATCACAGAACCACTATAAAAACAGGAGCGCAGACCTTTGGATATGGAATCCGTATAGTCTTTGGGTACTGCAATGACTCATCGGAGTAGAACGAGTATTCAATAAGTGGGACTTCTGTGTCGTTAAATTGGGCATATGCTAAAAAAGTGCTGTTTGGAGACCACCACAGAGCAGAGTAGGCACTGAAGACTTCCTCTGAAAAAAAGACATAAATTGTTCTGTTACAAGAAGTAGCTGATAAATTGGCTTTGGCATTCAAAATATTGTTCTCATTAGCTTTAGTAATTACAGTAGAGTTCAACTAATGAACCACTTTGAATTTGCTGGGTTTCCAAAATCAGAGTAATACAAATGAATAAAAATAAAATCTTCAAGGATATATATGGATTGTAAAAATAAGTAACCCATTGGACCATTTTAGAATATTTTAGCATGCAATATTTAATATAAGCACTACATTTTTCTTTATCTTATAATCCTCTAAATTTATGCCTAAAAACATACTAAAAGTAAATTTCACACAGGAGGCTGATTTTCCTTTCTAATTTTCAAACAGTCAACATGCCAGCGTACTCTCCCCAATTGGGCTCAGTTTGTATTGAGCCCACGGGGTCCTGGTGGGTGGCGCATAGCTCCAGGCTATCAAACCAGTATGGTACCCAAAGTTTACTACTTTTGGCACAAACATGATGTGGGAAGAATGAATTTAGAATGGAAAGAGCTCCGGGACACCCCTACTGAGAAACACTTCTTCGGCAGCCTAGAAACTAAGAACTTCCGTAGTGTGACACCCTCCTCTGGTGTACATGCCGATAGGTCAGAAAATAAGGAAGCAAAGGAAAGATCTTGCTTTAAAGTGTATCTTTGGACTCCTCTGTAATACCTGACACGGGCAGTTCCTCCTTCTGATTATCCTGGGAACTTGATGGGACATTCAATCTCTAGCTCTTAAACTGCCTAAATTTCTTTTATCAACTTGGAAGGGAGATTCAAGTGGGCTAGATGAAAATTCTTCTCATGTGATGATGTGGGCATAAACATAAATGCAAAAACATAGAAAATAAAACTTAGGGTTAGGAAACTATGTATGCCCATAAATTTCATGATGTCTCAGACCTCTTTATATGGTGCTTAGAATACATTTTCAGTAATAATGATAGCTGCAGTAGTGGTAAATAAAATACAAGGACTGTCTTGATGACCAGCTGACATTCCATAAAGATGAACTATGTACTAGGCACTGGTAATAATTGACTCTTACTACGTCAGTTAATCCTTACACTAGCCTGCTGTACCAATGAGCATGAAGGGGGTAAGAAATTTGCCTAGGATCTCACCACTTTCGTTTGTGTTTACACTGTATTGCCTATGTGCCTCTATTTCAGCATTTCTCTCTCTCTCTCTCTCTCTCTGTCTCTCTCTCCTCTCTCTCTGTCTCTCTCTCCTCTCTCTCTCTCTCTCTCTCTCTCTTTCTCTCTCTGGTATTGGGGATCAAACTCACGACTGTGCACTTGCCAGGTAGGCGCTTAAGCCACTGAGTTAAATTCCCAGCCCTTATTTCAGCATTTCTACTATGTCACATGTTAAGGAAGCCTACTTCCACTTGAATGCTTCATACCTATATCAGCTTACATGTATACAGTCATTTAGAATCTATAAAACGTATCTATGCTTCACAAAGGTCCCTAAGTGAGTCTGTTCACCAATAGACTGCCAATTTTATAGAATAGGAAACAGAGATTCCAATAGATTTGGTGAATTGCCTGAGACACACTAGAACTTAGAATCTTATAAGACTCCAAGTCAAAGGCTTCCAGTAAGAACTTCTTTATATACTATTCTGAGTTGATAGTCCTCATAACTTTTACCCACTGATTCTAGTCTACAACAGTTTCAGTGAAATTCAGTACAATTACAGCTAGGTTTTGGTCTGTAAAATTACTCATAAATAGGATAGCCATTGATGTCTATTTCCTGTTCATACTGATTTGAAAGGAGCACCATAGTTTTCTCATTCTGATGATGCAATAATTTTCTACTAGAAACAGAAGCCCATTGTTTAGACAAAGGCCCATATTGGAGCTATGAAGCTATTTTCCCACATGTGATGACCTGGTCACAAACATGCAGCTACTGTCTACCTTAGAAATGATGGCTATGTGTTGTCGCGCTCTTTCCTTGGAGATACTCAGTTGCGCCTGAGGGAGGAACACACTCACACACAGGCATTCGCCACTTGATGTAGAAGATCCTGAAAGAACCTCTGTGCCCAACCCAGTGACTTGTAGAGGTAAATTTCTTGATAGGTTTTAATGAAATGCTTATTTCTGGACAATGGAAATTTGTCTTCCTCATAACATTGTTTATAATTTTTGTAATATTATCTGTTAACTAAAATTGACTGGCACAGGTAAGAATCAAACTAAATCATGAAACAAAACCTTTTAATCTATGAAGAATAATCAGTAAGGTGAAATAAAGATGAGTCTTTCTAATAACCATGAAGCAACTCGTTTTTCCCCAAACCTTTCTAATTATCTTCTTTAAATTCTCCAAATCAGAATTTGTCCAAGTTCAAGTGAACTCAAGTCCTCTATAAAGCAGGCATTTTCTTCTCCTTTACTGTCCAAGCTCCAGGCGATATTTTATCATCATTTTTAATGTTATGGGAGCAGTTAGCTTTCCTTAGAAACTTCTGCGTTAGGTAGAGCTAGTTAGAGAAACAGCTGGTGTTAATGTGAGGCCTTTGTGTCCTAGTAAAGCCAGAAAAGCTACCTATATATAAAGGTCCTTTGTGGTAGTAAACCAAAGACAAGTGGAGTATTGTTGAGACAATGAGGGCAGAAGCAGCATGCACCACTCTTAGGAAATTCTTAGTGTGTGAAATATCTGGTGCTGTAAGTTCCAAAAGACATTCAATGACACTAAAATAAATACAACATAATTTGGGTTCCATTGAATTTCCCTGTTTTTGAAGAAATGTTTAAGTATCTTGAAGATTTTATGTATTTTAAGTATCTTGAAGATTTTATGATTGGAAAAAGTGATGGAGTCTCTACCTTCATAAACCCAGTCAGTTATTCCATTAAATATTACATTTTCCTCCCCAGTCCATGTGATCCTGTGACTTGGTAAATGTGGTTCATTTTTAACATAAATGTCATTCTTCCAAATATATGCCTAAAAAATAAAAAGCCAGTATTAATTAGCAATGTTATAATACATTTCTGGAATCCTAGAAGCCCTTATTTACTCAACAGTAATGATTACCATAGTTAAAGAGTAAATTTGCACACAAGGATTCATTTACTCCCTCTACTCTTAAATTATAAGTACACAGGAGACAATTCCCAAATAATTTTAATAACATTCTCAATGAATCAATCATAAAAAGCTTACAACTACTATTAGGTTAATGCTAGAGTGTATGCAAAGACCTGGGCAGCTGACCACTTCTACAGGATGAAATATGCTTGTATGTTTCTTTCTTAAGAGGCAGAGGAGAGGGAGTGCAGCTGCATTCTTGGAAAGAGAAGCTGGAGTGCAGATAAACATTCCAACTTTGTATTGAAATTCTTCTGAGCCTCGGAAATTCTACCAGTATCAGAGAACATAAAGATATGTCTACAGTGACTCAGAGGGTCTCTAAATTAGCAGAAAGCAGGCATGTGTCAAAAAATCTCTAAGTACAACAGACCTACAACTTAAAAGTATAATAGGTACTTCTCAATGAATAACCAATTCCCTACTAGAAGTCTGGAAACTTTTCAGGAACTGTGTTTGTTGTGTTAGGCTACGAAACACTGTCTGGGGCAATAACACTGTACTTTCTTAAGAATGAAGTGGCTTCCTGAGATGCCTGCTTTGTGTCAGGGTTAGTAGCCTCTGCATAAGCAAAATTTAAGCCAATGTTTTTGTGAGTGCAGGCATGATTTACTAACCAATTTATGACCTTCTGATGACCATGTGATCCACTGTGTATTGTTTGGAATTCTCTCCTCTGTTATCATCTGCCTGGAAAAAGATAAAAGAAATGACTACCAAAGGAATAATTCACAGTAAGATTTTCTTTTGAAAAAAAATTACATTAGGAAAGCCTAATGGGTTTTATGAGGAAAGTACTGACCTTTTACTTAAGTCATAAATATCATATGAAGCTGTGTAGGAATGCCTCCATTGCTATAAAAGAAAACAGACATTTCAGGCTTCTGTAACTCTTGATATTTTGGCCACTTGCAATAAGATCTCAAAATGACAAGTATGATAATATATTATTGGATAATGCTCAAATTTCATCATATATTCCCTCTGTACTCAAAATAATCTCTGTTTAGATTACTAGAATGTGGGGATTTGGAAGTATCCTGGAGACCACCTGTACAAACACCTCTGGACTTCATCTATAACCTTACTCTGGCATTACTTTCTTCAGGGAGACTTCCTGGGACCCGGTGGGCCAATGTGCCATTTTTTTGTGTAGTGTTATTCCTCGCAGTTTGAATAGCATGTTAAGATTGCCTGTTTGGAAAAATACAAAATTTCATCTTACACTTATCTTACTTGCAAAATATTTAAAAACATATGATTCTGATGTTGGTAGTGATCTGGAGAAATGTTTACTTTGAACACTGATGAAAAATGTCAAATGTCAGATTATTTGAAAGCTACACAGGAATATAAAGTACACTGAAAAAGTATATACACCAATGTTTTAAACAACCATCTCAAGAGGCTGAAAATGAATGTCAAGTTACTAAATCCAAAGTAGAAGAAATCAAATAGTCAAGTTAAAAGCAGTAATCAATAGAAAGCACACAATAGAGAAAAACCAACAAAAACTTAGTCTTCTGAGGAGACTAGTATAATCACTAATATAGCAATAGAAAAGGGCAAAGAAATATGAATGACCAATAGCAGAAATGAAAAGTGGACCATCACAATAGAATTTATTGACATTAAAGAATACAAGAGATTATGTGCACACTTTTGCCAGTAAATCATAAAAAGTTGAAAAATGGAAATATTTCTTGAAAAATAATTTATAAGTGAGCTACAAACAACTGAATAGTTTTACTTCAATAAATGTACTGAATCCATAGAAGCCTTTACATAAAAAAGCCAAATCTAGCCAGGTGTGGTGCCACATGCCTATAATCCCAGCATTTGGGAAGCTGAGGCAGGAGGATCTTTGCAAGTGCAAGACCAGCCTAGGTTACAAAGTAAGCTCAAGGCCAGCCTAAACTGCATAGTAAGACCTCAAAAAGACAAAAAAGAGCCAAATCTGCGTAGCTTAATCAGCAAACTCCTTGTTATTTTTCTAAATAAGTTGAAAACTTATGTCCACATATGAACCTACACATGAATGTTTATAGCACCTTTAATTATAATTGCCCAAATTTGGAAGCTACCAAGAAGTCCTTAAATAGTGCATAAAAAGATAAACAGACTTGTAGTACATTCTTACAATAAACTATTATTCAGTGATATGAGTTATTAAACCAGAAAAAGACATGGAGGAACCTCAAATACATTTTCCTAAGTGAAACACACTAATCTGAAAGTTTACTAACCACTGACTTTCTGGCAAAGAAAAACTATGCAGACAGTTAAAACACCCCAATGCTCTACCTAATTCATTCCTCCCTTCCCCCAAGCAAAAAAACCCCCAGTTTTAGCACAGTGAAACTACTTCATGTGATACTGTGACAGTGGATGTGTGTGATACATTCGGCAAAAATCAGCAGTCCACCCTAATACAAACTGAAGTCAGCAGCAATGTATCAGTCGATATTGATGGGCTCATCAGTTATAATAAGCGTGTCACACATAATGCAGGATGTTAATAGGGAAAAGTGGGGAGAGGGGAGATTAAAGAGTACATAAAGTGTGCTTATGTTCAGGAAACCTAAAGCAGATATAAAAATATGAAGCCTATTAACTATTTTTTAAATGAATTAGCTCTATGGCTTCAAATTCTTCTTTCATGTCTTTAGTTGTGCTCCGTGGCTGCTGAAATATACTGAGGCACTCAAAATGTTCAGCCCTCATGGGTTTTTTTGATGTTGAGGCAGAGCTATGGAACCAGACCTGATGAATAAGATTTGTGAGGCCACAGCATAATATTTTTATGAGTCTGTCTTTGAGTTGAATGGCATTTGTCAACAGCATGCACGGTATGTTTTTATCACACCCTAGAAAGATTAGATACTCTCTAAGGAGGATTTCCCAGAACTGCTTCAGAAACTTGCAAGAATGATAGTGTAAGTGTGTTTAGGGTGAGAAAGAATATTTTGAGGGTGATTAATGGCAATATGTCTTTTACCGCAATGTATTGTTTTTAAAATTAAACATTCCCCATATTTATTGATCATAGTAGATACTAGGGGTCCAAGCAGACAAGCTGAAGATTTAAAGGTATGTACATGATCTTATTTTTGTGCTTACATCTGCATGTGAATGCACATAAAAATTAAAGATATTTTTAAAAGAAATTTCTTGTCTGTGTGTCCATTTTCCTTATCATATTCTTATGGGAAAGAAATTGTGTATTACATCATTATACAGTTGGAATTTAGTGCAAGTCATACAGAAGGTATTCAAGAAATAAAACAAAGCTACAATAAAATCCAAATTGTAATGATAAGATAGAGGAAATGCACAGCTCAAGGACACCTGTGATATGATCCCAAAGCTGAGACACAGAATCAGGTTTCCTAACTCTAAATACTTATTTCTAATCTTCCTACACTCTCATGTCAACAAATATTTATTAAGTTTCCATTTCTTGTAAGTCTTAGATTCCTTTCCTGACTCTTGGATTATTTTGACACACCCAATGCTTGTTTCTGGGCAACGTCCAGCATAATATTTGGTAAAGCCAAAAGGTGTGGTATAAGTTGAAAATATTAAGAAAGGCTGAGATCATTTCAGGATGACAAAAACATAATAAGTTGTAAAAGAAAACTCAAGATGTTCGGAATGATTGCTTTATCTTTTGCAACAGACTCATCAATCTTTTTAGCTTATAAACAATGTCAGTAACCATTTATCATGTGCTACTCTCCTTGAAGTGCTCCTAGTTGAATGGGGGAGGCAAGCAAGTAAACTACAATAAAGGAATCACAGTAAGATTTGGTGGTGGGCAAGGAGTGGTGGGCATCATAAATTGGGTCTTGGGGAGAGAGAGAAGCTAATAGAAAGATAACTCTTGGGCGAATTTCTTGGTAAAGGGCTGCCACACAAAGAATGGGTAAAAGTTCATGACAACAGAGAGAAGTCTAATTGAAAAGTTAAGCAAGATCATGTTTAAGGTCAAAAGCTTTGGAATCTTCTAACCTGGATTCAAGTCTCCACTGTGTAATATCAGGGAAGCTTCCTTCTAAGCTTTGACTTTCTTTTCAGGGAAATGAGGATAATGACAGTAAGAATCCAAGGTGCCTGAACATGTATGCAAAGTGCATAGCGAGGTTCTGAAACACCAACATGTGATAGATGATCCAACTCTTACTATCTCCAAAGCATTAAAGAATGAACATTCTTTATGAATGAACATTCATAAAGAATTTACAGCAGCACAGTTCCTCATAACTGAATCTGGGAAGCAGCCTATATGTTCATCAACAGATGAATGGAAAAAGCAAAGGTGGTATTTATATACAGTAGAGTACTCAGGCCATAAAGAACAGTAACCTGGAGTCATTTGTAGGTAAATGGATGTACCTTGAAGCCATAATGTTAAGCGAAATAAATCAGACACACCAACTTAAGTATTTCTTGGTTTCTCTTACACAATAAATTCAAAATATATATAACAAACAAGATAAAAGATAGATAGTAGGAAATAGGGAGATAGATATTTACAAATGGGAAGGACACCAAGAGATGAAGGAAGATGGGAAGAAGGAGAGGAGAAGGAGATGAAAAAAGAATTAAAATGTGTTATGTGCATGTACTAAGTTCCTATGAGAATGTAATCATTATGTACTGCAAACATATAGTAGCAAAAATTAAAAATTGAAAAAAATAAAATAGAGAATATTAAAAAAAAGAATGAGCAGAGATGCTATGAGAGTATCCATACCAGACCATAGGATACCTGATTGTTCACTCATTTATTTATGTATTAGTAGTTAACAACTTAGCGGTGATAATTGATTATTCCAGATGCACTAACTCAGAGAGAAGTTATATGAGGTAGGATCTCAAATCAAATGGATATTAAGCTTCCAGCCACCTTTCTCTTTCTTCTGGCATTCTTTCATTTTGAGAGTTGGTTAGCCCAGGAACTTACGTTGTCCACCAAATTTTATTGGACTCTTTTGAAAATGAAAAAAGCAAAGATAGTTCTTTGCTTCCAATCATGTATCATTTAGTGCTTTGTAATGAAGCACATGTCCACTTAATAAGCATTCGTTGGGTGTCTGCCATGTGTTCCGGTCTCAGGTCCTGCATCAGTGATTAAACACAGAGACACCAGCACCAAACAAGACAGGCAATAAGTAAGGAAAAAAAAAGCACCAAACAAGACAGGCAATAAGTAAGGAAAAAAATAAATAACAAAACATCATAAAATGCTAGGAAGAAACTGAAGTAAGGTCCTGTAATAAAGAAAGATTTGTGGGATGTGAGTGGACCACTGTGGTGGGGGGGCAAGGTCTCCAAGACAGCCTGGAGCTGGCCTTACAGAGAAAGAAAAACATAATCATGAGGAAAAAGGTCCCAGGAAGAAGCAACAGCATGTGCTATGGCCCTTGGATGAGAATGAGAATGATGCTTAAGGAAAAAAAAAAAAAAGAAAGGTTCCCTGATCAGATCACTGATTTACATGGGAGTGCTTGAATCTACTCTATTCTAGTCACCATCCATAGCTATACTGATGAAGGTACTTGGGGTTAGGGTCACAGACATCGATGCTTCTTCAAACCTTCTCACGACAGCCGAAGGGGCCAGGTGGGGAAGAGAGGTGCTCACCGAGCATGAGGCATGCAGGGCAGAAGGCAGGAGACCAGAGAGGTAGTTCAGACGGGCAGGCTGAGGTCCAGGAGGACAGGCCCCACGGCTTCCACGTCTAGTGCTGGTGTTTACTTCTGAATTTGATGGGGAAGCACCAGAAGTTTTGAGAGGAGTCCTAGCTTAATCTAACTTAGGTTTTAGAAAGAACACTAGGTACTACCGGAAGGGAAGCATGGATGGTGGGGGAAGAGCATGGAGTGAAATCAGGAAAAGCAGTGAAATGCACAGGTAAACACCAATGACACAACAAATACAAACCACTAATGACGACTGTCTAAAACACCAGTAAACTGCACTTGGTAGTGGGCATCACACATTTGTGATACCAGACTAAGTAGCAAACTGAGCTGATATTACCTTTCTGCCTCATTTGCACATGTTAATTTGTGCAAGAACAATTTTAACAAACCACTGTTACTCAGTGGTTTTCAACCCTGGCTGCCTATTAAAATATTCTATAGCATTAAAAAATTCTGGTATCAGCTTCACCCCAAGAACTTCGATTTATTGATTTCAGCACTGAGACACTTTATAAATTTTTAAGTGAATTTATTTTCCAGAGTAAGAAGCACTGAATTACACAGATGAATTTATTGAGAATAGATATGTTAAAGTTGGCACAGGATTCTGATTTACTTATAATTGATGGGTTTAGCAAAACTGAAAAAAGTCTTCATATCCAGGAAATGGGGCCCAACACAGGGATCCAGGGTAAATATTATGATTGAAAGTCACCATCCTGAGATGGTAAATGGAGTAAGGACTGCTTTGTTTGGCTTGACTAGAACAGTGTTGCTGTGAGAGATAAGGCCACTTAATGTTATTTATCTCAGAAAAAAAATCTGGGGTAAGATTCCCCATTTTGTGTTTTCTCTTTAATATAGAGTATCTCATCAGGCTTTCAAAGCTTTCTGCATGTCTAAAGCGTCCTACACTAGACAAATGCAGTCAACTCCATGGTAGCCAGAAAGCGGCAGTTAAGTTAGTGGCAGTGGCATCCATCCCAAACAGAGAAGATATGTGATTTTGTGGATCCCCATTTCCTGTTGATGTGAGGACCCCTTGATGAGTGAGTGCTATTCAGAGGAGGCTGACCGATCTTTGCAGGACCTTATGACTGGATTGAAGGTCCCTAAAAATGGTGTGCATGTGGCAGAATTTTAAGGCTGGGAGGTGATCGAGGGCACCTTACAGAGTCATTCAGAGGACAAGAGGGTTAACTTTTAAAGACAAATACTTATGGAAGGTCTTACCATATATAGATCTGAGACAAAGGAAACAAGTTATGTCACTAGATATAAAAATCACCCACGTAAGTTTATTTTATATTTATCATATATGATAAATTACTATCATATATTTGATTAACTTATCCCATGTTGTTATATTAATTATGTGATCTTTAGCATTAAAATTATTTTCCTTTAAAACACTGGCTGGGTTTGTCTTTTATAAGAATGACTTTTGATGCTGAATTACTGAGTTTTTAATGGCAATTATGTTACTTAGGTATCAATATTATATATGCACATACACTTGAAATCCATTACAAAAAATATATTCATAGGATTTTTAAGATTTTTAAAAGCATTTCTTTTACCTTCACATAGTTGGATTCTAAGAGAATGAAGAGTCCATCAGGAGATACTGAATAATCACTCACAGAATTTCCAAAGGCTTCCTGTGGATCAAATAGAAGAAAGAAAATATGACCAACTTAACTATCATTACTGAGCACCTCCCATGCTGAGGGTACTCTTTTAGGCATATGACTTGGGGTTCACATTCTAAGAGTCACCCACACAAATGACCATGATATGAATGGGCAGTGACCCATGTTAGAAGCCATGTAGAGAAGGATTAATTCTAAGCAAGGACAGATGGCTGCTAGCATGGGGATTAGGAGCTGAGACAGAAATGCTTCAACGGAGGAGCAGCACGAGCAAACTCCCAGCCAAGTGTGGGAAACAGCATGCATGTCTCGAGGGTGTTTAAGGGTTCTGTGCAACCTGAATAGAGTATGGAGTGTTCTAATACAGAGAAAGTGGGACAATGAATGAGAAAAAAACAGCTGGGACTGAAACACAGGACATGCAGTCATGACCTACTTTTTGCATGTGGAAGTGACAGTCTCGCATCTATTTTTTTTTAGTACAAAAACATTCTAATGATATGGTGGCTGAAAGGAGAAGGAAGGCCAAGCGTCACTGTATCAGCCTGCATTTGGGCAGCAGTACAGTAGTCTGGTCTCCTGAATAGAACTAGAGACCCAAGATGGAACACTCACTACTGAAAAATTAAATGAGGCTTTAAACCAGGGGTATCCAATGGAGATAGGAAGCTATGACATACTCCACATACAGAGGGGGAATCACAGCTTTTGTGGCGAAGCTAAGTAGGGCAGATAACAGCAGAGTTGAAGATGATCGTGAGGTTTCTAGTTTAAGTGGCTGGGAGGAGAATTAAATGATTTACCAAGATTGGGAACTTGGCAAGAGGAAGAAGGGCTGTCGAGCTTGCTAGGAAAGTGAAGGGAAAATAACTGGCTCAGTTTGGGAGAATGAATTTGCAGTGTCGACAGGCTACCCATGGCCAGGGTCATCCAGCTACTGGAAATTGAAGTTTTGATCTTCAGAGGCGATTAGTGTTAATGTGTGCTTGAGAATCAAGGCCAGAAAGAAGAGCACCGGTGCTGTGGGGAAATTCATAAAATCCACACAGGAGAGCAAACAAAGGAAAGAAGCCAGCAAAGGAAGACAGGGCCCAGTGGAGCACTTACATTTAAAAATATGGGCAGAAGAGGAGTAATCATCAAAGGAGACTAAAAAGTAGGCAAGGCAGGGAACATTTCAAGAAGGAGAGAAAGATCCACTGCGCCATATGCTGCAGAGAGAATCCACAGGGTGAGAAATGATAGGACTCATGATTTTAAAGGTAACGAAAACAATCCCCATAATTTCATGTATGAATTAATTACATACAAAGGTAGTGTTATCCAAGAAAATGGAGCTGCTTCCATTTTCAGCATTGAATAGCAAGATATTATTGTCTTGTTTGTAGAGATATTCATGTTCTAAAGGAGAGAAAATGACCATATCAGTATTTCAAGTAGATATTAAATATTTGCATAAACTAAAAGGCATGCAATACAATTGAAGATTTCAGTTCACATAAGGAGTAAGTAAAGATTTCTAGCTTGGAAAAATGCTGACTATTACATTAGCACTTATTTATTCTTCCATCATTAGTGTCAGGGTTGGTTCTCATGTAACTTTTCATATCAAAGAAAACTGCATCAAAGAACTACTTGGGTTTCTTCCTGTTTTCTTTTTCTTTGCATCCCCAAGTAGAAGAAAATTACTTTTAACAGTTCAAAACAAAAAAGGGACTATATTATCTCTGCTGTCAAAGCATCCCACAACTTTACCTAACTAGAATGAACCTAAGCTTAAGAATCTGTATCCTCTGGGAAACAAACAAACAAACAAACCTTACCTGAAATCCACCGCAAGGTGTAGGATTTCACTCGAAAAGTATTTTTCAAGTAATCAGTTAGAGAGTAAGTTCTGTGGTCATCAGCTGCAGCATCATCTGCTGATTAAAAAACAGAGGATGTTCTGGAAGATGGAGTGACCTAAGTTTCGGAATAAGTAAATAAATGGATCTATACAGCATACCCTGCTCATAAAATGTACTGATATGCATAAAATGCAAGATGAATTTTAAAAGGTTTCAGGCTAAAAGGATGGAGAAAAAAACACACTTGATTGTAAAGCACATGAGAACGTATTTGCTGTGCTAAGGTAGTGAATGGCACTGTGAGCATCTAAATCAGCAATAATCAATAGAAAGGTCACATGAGTACATTTTCTACTAGTCGTATTTGAAAAAAATCATTACAATAACATATCATTACAAATGTCAAATCATTACAATAACATATTTTATTTAGCCCAATGTATCCAAAACATCAACAAGTAATCAATATTTTAATGTTACTAGTGCTATCTTTCCAAATCGTTTTCCATACTAACTTTTTGAAATCTGGTTCATAGTTTTCACTAACAGCACATTCTAATCTGACTCTTCACACTTTCAGCCAATAGCTAGGTGTGGCTGCTGACTGCTGGAGGGGCTGGCATAGGGTTCGATCACCCTTGGCTGAGGCCATTTGCCAGTCCCTCAGCGACCTTAGAGACACGTGATCACTACGTTCGGGGATCCTGTTTCTATCACCACTTTTCCTTGAACTTGGTAGAATCTGTGTGGTTCTATTTTCGAAGAACCAACTTCAAAGCCTGAAATCGTTTTGAGACTTCCCTCTCTTGGTCCACCACTTTCATCTAATTGGGCCTGTTGATTCTTTCTGAAAAATCTATTTCCCAATGTCCCTGCCCTCGGGAGCTCTCATTCCATTCCTTCCTCTGTACCACCACTGCAACAATTTTTCTAAGTTACCACCTTCATCCTGGTGATCTTTTCACCACAAGCTCCTGGTGTTTCTCAGTCGCCCATAGGAAGATTCAAATGCTTTAGCCGGTGTCTGACATAATGCTTTCTTCTGGGTCCACATCTACTCTCGAAAAGGTGTCATCCTCTCACATGATCCACCCACCAAACTCAAGAGATCCTTGCTCTGCCCTCCTTAGCTCCTTGTCTAAGTCACTTGTCTGCAGTGTCTTCAACAGCTTCCCTGGCTGTCACAACCAGCCACCCTGTGACTCCCACTTCTTTCATGAAGACTTACTTCTGCCTCCTCTGACCTTAGCTGTCACACTCTGTTGGCTCTTGTCATTTAATGACAACTACCTTTCCATGTACATTTCTTTTCCTCAGCTAAGTTTTATGTATATTATGTATATTATAATATACTATAGCAATAGAATATGTAATATATACTAGAAATAAATATATATATAATGTATTTATATTTTTAAGACAACATCTTATTCTTTGGATTGTTTTAGTTTGCTTTTTTGCATTAACTCTCAACATTTACCACAGTTCAATGCCTCAGGGGTCAGACACACAAAAAAGTTTTTGTTGATATAATATTTCACTCACAAGCTAATCAAATCTATGCAATTCTTCCTCCTTAATCCAGTCTGTGCACTGATGACAAAAAGTTAACATTTTTTATCAAACCGCAAACCTTCTCCACATATGTGCCAACAGCCACCCACACAATTAGTGACCACTAGCATTGTGCTAGTACCATTCTCAGCAGCATGTTCTCTTGACAATTTTTCATAACCTGGGGGAGGTAATTATCTGATGGGAAATGTTCTTTCCAAAGATATTTTTTAAGACTTTATCCCTCTAGAATTTATCTGATAATAGTTTTGTATCTGCCTATAAAATTTTCTGCCTTAATAGATAAGATTACTACATTTCCTTTCATTATCCCACTGATTTTGTTTAAACAGATTTGTTGAACAGGTTAAAGAAGTTTTTAAAAAGTCTGGTTTTTTTTCCAATTTAATCCCACATATCACCTCTAAAAGTTAGTAAGATATTTATGCTCTTAACAGAAATACAGCAAGTGGGTAAAATCAGTTTTTGGATATGCCAACCTTCATACAAGAAAGAAAGCCCCATGCTACAGAAAATATAATCACTGGATAAAATAATTACAAACTTGGATTTGTTCACTAAATGCCAGCATTTCTCTCATACATCAAATAGTTCTGGAACTAATACTATTCGGTAAATATTGCTGAAGAGATATACATTACTATCAAGAACTATGGTATTAATCTAAAATTGATATAAAACAAATTCCCAAGTTAGTATACATTAAGGAATAAATGGCTATAGACATTCACAGTTCTGTTTTTATGTGCTCATGTAGATGTTTACCCAGACCTATACAAAAGAGACAGATCAACGTGTACATGTGTACACACGTATACATATATGAGCATACAGCAAGGCAGATATCAATAGAAAACAGCTGTAGCTAGTGTTTAATTTTGTAAAAAGGTAATTAACTGAATACCTGTAACAGATCACACACAGAATTGTATCATTTAAATACTATCTGGCTAGGTAAATGTATCTGGCTTTTTTTTTTTAAGACGATACACCTACAGCTGAAACTACAAAATAATTGAAGCAAAATTCTCTTGGCCTCATCGGGTGTCCAGTGGGCATCTCGCTCCACTCATGAGGCCTTCCTCACGACCGTTTACTTCTGTGGTCTCCTCTGACATTGCTTGACTCACCTTGTCTTCAGCTTATAGCTTTTCTATTCCTATCATCTCTACTACACTCAGGCCCCCTTGTCTTCAAGATCGGCCCCCTTGTCCTCAAGATTGTCCCCCTGTGGATCCACTAGCTGATGCTCCAGATCTGAAGGTTGATGACACATTCTTGGTATAGCCCAACATATCCCCATGGGGTCACACTACCTGGGCTTGCACTGGGTTCATTCAGCTGCTTTACAGTAGCCCTGCAAATTGGCTTCTATCTATTAATTACCTAGTCCCAGAGCAGCACAGTTAAACTGGAGCAAGTAGAGCAACAAATGTTCTGTTTTTTGCCTTGCCATTTGATAAGCAGGGCACATTGGAAGACAGTTTGGAAACATCTAGATAAGCAGGTTCTGTGAGACATGAGTGCCAAGTCCAGGTTTTGACCTTTAGCAAGTTCATAGTTTGCTGCCAAGTTATAACCTACTCTATCAAGCTCTTATAGGACATGCTCACGTTTCTTCTTCCTTGTCTGCTTGTTCCCTGACAGGGGACTGCTGCAGCAACAGATGAAGGTCTTTGGCTGCTTGTGTGGTTTTCCTGTTGAGGCCTGGGACATGTCGTTCATTTGACTTATCAGTTCAAACCACTGTGCTCGCCAAGTAGAGCAGCAATCATATGTTACCCATCAGCTCACACAGAAACTCTGAGATGCAAACCTTCTTTCATTTAAATTTTTTAAAAAATGTTAGTAACAATATGCTTTACTTCTCTGGCTCGAACAACTATTAGGTGAAACCATATGAAAATATTACTTTTTATCAGCCATAGATGGTAGAACAGAGGCATTTAAAAGGCTTAATTTAAACTTTCATCAAACTGCTATGGCATCTTAATGAATCCTTACTTTAGGATCAAAATCACTTCTGAATAAAGGTGATTACCAAAAGGTAAGATCCAAGTAGAAAGTAATGTAGTTTATGGAATAGTCTTACTTGGACCAATTATACTGTGTGTTTGCAGTACATGTTGAATACTTTTATGGTCACTCATAATGAACTTTCAACTTTTGGTTTTAAAATATCTGATTTATAATATTTTCACTTCATGAAGATAAACTGTTTGATAGACAACTGGCTAATGAAATACATCTGAAAAGAAATGTGCTCTTTACAGCTCATAAATGCATAAAATTGTTAAAAACAGGCAAAATAAGTATCTGGTTATAGAGTTCCTACGTTCCATATGGTAATCAGCCAGCATTGCACATTGATGTTTGTATCTTTGATGAGTATAAAGAAATCAAATGGGTGTTATTTCAAAATTTGTTGTACCAGTCTTGATAACAGGGGTGAGTGAAGAAAAATCAATAAGGCAAAAGAAGAAATTGATTGAAAGGCTTCCAAGATTCTGTAGCTGGATTATCTAATATGCAATGTTTGCAGGCTACTTACTACTTTCCATTGATTAAAAAAATTCCATAAGAAGTTGAGTAGCTGGTGACTTCAAAGAAATTACTGAACTTTTGTTATGGTTTTAATGATGACATATCCTCCGAAATTCATTTTGACACTTAATCCCCATTATGGAGGCTCTAAGAGGTGCAGTCTTTTGGGGAAACTCTCTAGTCATGAGTGCTGCATCTTCATAAATGAGTTTGTATCTTTTAAAAGACCCGAGGGAACTACCTTAGGTCACTTTGCCCCTTTATTTTCTACCATGTGAGGATGCTACTGCTGGGAGATGCTATCAATAGAGCAGGCCCTGATTGGTACCAGAGTTGTGGTGTGTCACTATAGATAAAACAGGAAATAATCTTTGGAATTGTGTAGTGTGTAGTGGTTGGAACAATGTTGATATGGATGCTTTTTAGGAAAAAACCTGTACTGCCATGAATGGATCATTAAGGGTGATTCTGATTCTAGTGAAAACAATAGATAAATAATAAAGTGAAAGAATGATTGATTGTAGTTCAGTGTTTTAAGTTATTATTCTAAGGGATCATATTCAGAATTGTGGTTGAAATAAGGATTAAAAAGAGTGAAGGCCACTCTGATAAAGTTTTATACAGAAAAAGGTACATTTTTTTGGAAACTGGAGGATAGGCAAACCTTTTATGAAGTAACAAAGAGCTTAGGGCTTTGTGGAAGGCAGAATTTAAGAGTGATGAACTATATATTTGGTGGAAGAAATCTCTAAGCAACTTTTCATGGTGTTCTATCATTTTCCCTGACTGCATACTATAAAATGAGAGCATAGGGAAAGAACAGATAGACAAATTTATAATAAAAAGGATACAGAACTTAAATATTTGGAGAAAATTCAGTTTGGGTAGGTTGCGAACATGAAAAGCCATATCAGGAGAGAGTACCAAGGGTGTGACCAAGGATAAGGAGATTAGTATTATAGAAGGGAGCCAGGTGTTATTTGTTTCAGCTTTTTTAATGTTTTTCTAACAGAATATCAGAGAATAAGCAATTTAAAATCAATAGAAGTTTATTTGCTTCATAATTCTGAAGGTTGGGAAGTCTATGAGCAATGGGCTGTATCTTATAAGGGCCTCTTTCTGTGTTACAACACAATGTGACACAAGGCATCACATGTCAAGAAAGTGCACAAAAGAGGGCAAGAGGGGCAAACTCAACTAAATAACAGTCTCACTTCTGCAAGAACATTAATTCATTTATAAACATGGAGATTTGTTCACAAAAACACCTCCAATTAGGCCAATCTCCAATACTGCTACAATGATAATTACATTTCTGACACATAAACTCTGGGGGGTAAACTACAGAAGTATTCAATAAGACAGTGGAGCTGGACATTGTGACACACATTTGCAATCCCCTCTCCTCAGGAGCCTCACTGAAGAGGACCCAAGTTTCAAGACAGCCTGGGCAACTTCACAAGACATAGTCTCAAAGTAAAAAAAAATGAAAGCAAAAAGGCTGCTAATAGAGCTGAGTGGTAGACAGGGCCTGCGTTCAGTCCCTAGAATTGGAGGAAAAAAGGCAATGGGAGAATGACTTTGCATGCATTTTGGAAATTACTGTTATTAACCCTCCTATCACAAAACCACAGTGTAAAAGCCTGGGAGACAGACCTAGACCATAAAAGAGGCTTTGGGTACCCATGGAACCTCATTCTGGTACAGTTTTTCAGATGCCGCACGTATAGCCCAAATGGCCCTGCTGGAAGGTTTAAACCATACGCCTTCATGGTGTCCATGTAGTGCTACCTTCGCAGGTATACAAAGTACGTGATGCGAGTAGGCATAGAAACCTCCACGTAGACTTCAAAGAATTCCCCAGAGACCCACAGGACCCACAGGGGACTACCACAGGGGTAGGGCCACTACAGAAAACCCCCAACAGTGCAGTATTTATTGGAGGCAGAGGGACATGCCCGCTGATGAAACACCAGAACTGTAGAGACACTAATGTGCACTGCAGGATGGGAAAGCACAAGACTCCAGCCTCTGAGAGCTATAGCATGAGCTGTGTCCAGCAAAAGCAAGGAGCAGGGTTCCACAGATTCTCGGGGACCCAGCCCTGCCCCAGTGTATCTGAAAGGTACAGCATGGAGTCAGAAATTATTCCCAATCTTCAAGATTGAGGGTTGCTAGCCTTGTTGGGCTTTGAATTCATCTGGGGCTTGTTATTACTTTATTCTTATCATTTCTCTCCTTTAAAATGGTATGTCTTTCTATTCATGTCCCATCAGGGTGTTTAGAAACATGTAACCTGCTTGAGTTCACAGGTTTACAGCTGGACAGAAATAATATGCCTCAGGATAAATCTTGTCTTAAGTCTCATCCATATATGATGTAGATGAGACTCTGAACCTTGGACTTTTGATTCTGGAATCAGTTAAGACCATGGGAACTATCAAGGTGGAATGACTGTGTCTTGCCTGTGAGAAGGACATGAATTTTAGGAGCCAGTGATCGTTCTTCCCTTGTACTCTTCTGTCATGAGGACACAGCACTAAAGCACTCACAGGAAGCACCTTGATTTTGGGCTTCTTGATATCCAGAATCTTAACAAAATGAACTTCTGTTGTTTATAAATTACACAGTCTGTAGTATCCTGTTATAGCAGCATAAATGGACTAAGATAAACTTTTAAAGTTTTGAAGTTCAAAATGCAAGTAACAGCATTATCAAGCCCATAAGGATTTTCAATTAGTAAATGAGATGTTGTGTATAGCATGCTTAGCTCAAGACTTAGAATTTAGGAAGATTTGCAGATGTGGTACCATATGCATTATTGTTTTATCCTAAAGATGTGCTAGGCAATTAGAATGTAAATGCGATTCAAATTTCTTCTTTGGAGCAACTAGAATTGGTGTTGAGATTAAGAATTTAACTATAAGTAATTTTCACTATATTCATAATCACAAGTGATCCTAACAAGACAGTTTGAGACTATTACATTGACAAAATATACAGAGATGGAATATAATCATTTTCTAAGTGCTAATGAGCAATACCTCCTCCCTCTCATATGTCCAATAGTGTCTGTAGAATCCATAGAAGGAATCAGCTGTGTACATGAAGGGAAGCACTGGATTTAATGGAATTAGAGGATTTGAGAAGATTACTGATTACTACACACAAGCAGCATTACAATATAATGACAATTAGCAGATTTGCATTCTCAAAAACAGCAACAACAACAACAACAACAACAATATCCCAGATGCATAGAGTAGCATCTGATAAATGGTTTGCCACTTTGCTACAGCCTGTAGAATACTGGAACTGTGTACTCTAAAACATCTACCTTTGATAAGAGTGTTAGATGAGGTCAGGGATTTAGCTCAGCAACACAGCGCCTGCCTGGCAAGTGCAAGGTCATGAGTTCCATCCCCATTCCCCACCCCCCAAATCACACACAAAAAAGAATGTTAGCTGATCAATCTTCTATTAAGAATGTGATCATTATATTTTCAAATGTCTACCCTAAAAAGCTAACCGAATGGTACAGTATGTCTCTCCCAGAGAAGCAGTGGTCTGGGCAAAACAATTTAGTGATGCAGTCAGTATTGCTTCAAGCTTCACCTCTTCCTCATACTCTTGCTCACCTGAACTGGCTTCCCAGCTATTCCTCACACAAAGTAGGTCCCCTCGTACCCCATGGGCTTTGCATTTCTTGTACACTTTTCCTGGAATGTCTCTTCCCCAACAAATGCCCAAGGTTTGATTCTTTCCTCCTTCAGGTCTTTTTTATCTGGTGTTTCCCTCTAACGGAGTAGTACTACAGCTCTCTCTCCCATGGCATACTCTAGTTACTTTCTTGCTTTATTTTTTCTTCTTAGTAGTAATATCATATAATATATCATATATTTTACCATTCTCTTGTTTACTATCTACCTGTCTTGAGAGGCTCTCAGCAGAGTTGAAGCAGTTGGGTATGCTGCATGGCTAACTGAGATGGTCTGTGTTCCTCTTCTTTGTTTCTAAGTGCTAGACATAGTTTCTTCCTGCGATTACTGTCTCAGTTCCATCCGAATTCCTCTTTTGTTTTGTATCTGTGCCACCAACTTTCATATTCATTTCTCTTGCTGAAATACTCAGTGTGACTTCTCTATTTGTCATGACACTATAGCTGATAGAAAAGCTTACTCATCTGACCTATGAATAAAAAGGTCTCTATAAATTGTAGGAATACAACATCTGGGCCTAGGTTGAGCATACTTTTTCTTAAATTGCTGGATAGTAAACATTTTAAACATTTTGTCTCTGGTCTTGTTTGTATCCACTCAAATTTGCTCTTCTAGCTAGAAAGCCATCATAGCTAATCTATAAATGAACGACAGGGGCCTTAATAGTTTATTTATAAAAACAAGTGGCCAGTCCTGACTGTAGTTAGACAAGCAATTCAGACATTCCTCAAAATTGTAAGCAATGTAAAACAAACAAACAAACAAAAAAGTATTTTCAAGGCTAGTCTTAAAAGCTAGATATTGACATTGATACCTGAGGCCCTTGAAAGAATAAGAACATCAACATGCAGAGCAGAAAAGGCAGAGCACCAGTGTCTCATGCTCAGGTCACAGTGAAGCCACCTGGGGAAGGAAGTGAAGAACAGAGAGGAGAGAGGCTTCTGAGTGGAGCCCAGCAACTTTTTCATGGCAACAGGCAGGAGGCTCCGGACAAAGGAAGGAGCCCTGAAGGAGCTGGCAAGACTGTTTTATTCCTTTCTTCAGTGAAAATTAAGTTATTTTATGATTACAGTCTCTCCCTCTCCTCTTGACAGGACTCCGCTAGGGACAAACAAGGCATCGTGACAAAGGCTCAGACTAATAACACAAAGCATTTATGTCTTTCTAAGTTGACTGACTAAGCCAGGGTAATCTGAAATGATGAGAAACAGTTGAAAGGTGGAAACTTCTTAAGTATATGGATAAATGATCCACAAGCTACAGAAAGTATGTTAGTCCAGAGCTGGTGCCTCATGAAAAATTATTAAAATTGTAGAGAAACATCAGAGGACAGGGTGATAGGGCAAGCTAGGAGTCATGAGTTGGTGCTGGAAAGGAGACTGTGAGAGAACTTCAGCATTCAGGGAGCTGAGGGATCCAGGAAGATGCATCAGCACAGTCAGCAGGGTCACTCTTTGTGACAAATATTTGCCATTCAGGATAAAAGGAAAAGCAATCACTGAAAATAAAATTGAGAAATTGTAGAGCTACATTTCCAACCCCAATTATTATTTTTTATTTGTTTGCTTATTTGTTTTGGTACCAGGATCAAACTAATGATTTTGTACTCGCCAGGTAGGCACTTATACCACTGAGCTAAATCCCTATCGCTAACTCTTTTTTGAGACAGGTTCTCACTAGGTTGCCTAGGCTGGCCTTGAAGTTGTGAACCTCCTGACTCAGCCTCCTGGTAGCTAGGATTACAGGCTTACACCCCCAAACCTAACTCTCAGAGTTTTTTTAGTGTTCTGAGTTGTATGTATTGCGTACTTCTATGAACTTATTTAGCCTTCTTATTCTCATCCCATTTTATAGGCGAAGACTGAGGCAAAGTCAGACATAGTCAAAGTCTCATCGTTAAACTACATTTGAACCAGGCAATATACCTCCAGTCTGTGGTTATAATTACTCTTCAAAATGTTTCTAAGTATTTGGGAGAGTGATTGGGTATAATCGCTATGCTTGCAGTTTTTGTGAATTGGTAGTAATGAGTTAGGCATCATGGAAGTGTAAATTCAGTGTTCGCAACTAATTTAAACAGGCATTCGGTTGGAACTTAATTTGTTCTAGGATTCCAAAGTCAAGGGGTGCCAGCTCTCTTAAAAGCCCTATAATTTTCCTTCTGGTCTGTATTAAGGATGGAAATTCTGTGGCTATCTGGAAAGAAATGTACACTATCCTTATTTTAGTTTCCATGACAGATCTAGTAACTTGCTAAATCTTTTCCCTATGTTTTTTGAAAACTAGGTATGTTGTAATACAAATTTATTTTCTTCCTTTTTTACATGCATTCTAGATTTTAAATATTATAGAAAGCTGAATAATATAGGCCTTGCAATTTATATTTTGAAAGCGCGTAATATTATCTAACACAAATGATTCCTTTTACTGCTCATCATTTCTGTGCTATTTGCCCCCAATGCTATTATGTAACCCTTTCCTTAGGACTCAGAAGAGGTGAACATTCTCCCTTCCAGTTTCCTCCTATCTGTGACTCATGTCCTTGGCTTCTGGATTTCTAAGAGACTTTGTTGCCATCTTGTTTTTTCTTTTGTAAGCATCTTCAGTTCCTTTCTCCTGCTCACTTCTACTCTGCCCATAGCATGCAGAGCAAGTACCCATAAGAAGCTGTTGCTTCATCTTGCGCCTTCCTTGGGTCAGTGCTGATTTCTCTTCCGATATTAACGAACCTCCCAAGTGGACAGTGTATACCTGGGGCCTGCATTTGCTCACTATCTATCCTCATGCTTCTTATCTATCTCTCCTCCTTACTTAGGCCACACTTGTTTCCTCCATCCTTTTATGCTTATTTTTACTGCCACATAATTTGCCAATGGATTAAGCAGTTATTATTTAAAAATTTAATCTGAAATATTTCCTTAACTAGATTATAAATAATCTAAGAGGATAAATGTACATATATTTATCAAACAGCAGTCAACACAACCTTACAAACAGTAGGTGTACATGATCAAGTGCCGAATGATTTGACCCCATATTTATGAATCATAAATATTTTAATCAAAATTATTACAACATTAAAAATGCTAATCAAAACATCTTTTTTGCTTGAACTCCTAGGGTAATTTCTTTATTTCACCAAATATTTATTTACCACCCATTATTGTCATTCCAAGTTCTACACCATGGTGGGAGATGTAACAGTGAACAGAACAGGAAACATTCCTGCCTTCAATAAACTTGCATTCCAATAGAGAAAATATATGCTCCAATAATAAATAATTAGTGGTAAGTGTAAGGTGAAAATCAGTGTCACGCAGAAAATCAAATGGGGAAGGAAAAGGGAGTGTGAGCTTCGGGATGTTGCTGATTTCAGTAGGGTGGCTGGAAGAGTATCATGGATACTATGGCACCATCTGAGTTGAGATGTGGAGTGGTCCCCTCCAAATCCCAAGGAAGCAACATCATATCAAATTTTTCCATGTCTGAGACTTCTGACTCCCTGCTTACATACTCTGCTTCTAGAGAGCTCATGTAATTGAGTCAGGCTCAAGCAAAGGATTTCCTTCTCAGAATTGAATGGACCATATAATGAAACCACAATGAAATCCATCACATTCATAATCTAAGAACATGAAAGAGGAAATCTGAGGGACCATCTTAGAATACAGCCTATCATAATCACCTTGTCCACTGTATTGAGTGCATTGCAAAAGGATAAGAATATAAGTAGGGAGATGTTCACACTAACTCATGTGAAAGGTAATGGTGTCTTGGAGCAGGGTAGTAGCATGGGTATGGTCAGACTTTGAAAAAATGTAGAGATAGAAGGGGTGATAGGATGTAACATCCAATTTGACATTATCTGTTAAAGAAAGAGAGAAATTGAGAACAATGTAGACATTGCCCCCAGCAACTATAAATGGAAATCTTTTTTTCAAACAAGATGTGCTAAGTGGGGGAAGAGGTTTGAGGCACAAAGAATTTTGGGAGCTGTTGTTACGACATGCCAACATTATACCCAAATGGAGAAATACAAAAGGTTTTTGTGTATATATGCACCTAGAGTTTAGCCAAGAGGTCTGACTTGAAGATATAATTTGAGAGTTGCTAGATTACACATGGTATTTTGGACCATGGATATGAGTGAAATCACCTAGTGTACAGAGGGAGGAGGCCTTGAAATGGATCCTTGGAGTAGGCAAGGTTAGAAGTAAAAAACATAAGGAAGGACTCTGTAAAATGTTGGGCAGGCGATGCAGTGAGATAGAAGGGTAATGAAGAGAGAGTGGCGAAGGAGAACCAACTGAGGCATGTGAGATAGTAACACAGAGGAAATTAGGGGCCCTGACAAGAACGGGACAGTTTTAGTAGTGTGGTAGGAATAGCCCTTATTCCTATGAGTTTATGAGAGAAAAAGGACAGCAGTTGCAGACAGTGAGAACAGAAGACTGAGGAGTTTCACAGTACAGACACAGAAAAAATGAGTAGTAGACAGCTGGGAAATGTGGTACATACCTATAATCCTAGCTACATAGGAGGCTGAGGCAGGAGGATTGTTGAGCTCAACGCCAGCCTGGCCAACTTAGTGGCTTAGTGAAAAAAAAGAAAGAAAGAAAAAGAAGAGGAAGAGAAGGAGGGATGTATTTTCTTCCACTCTTTTTTAAGGATGCGAGAGAGTAGAACATGTCTGTGATCAATAGAGATGAACAATATAATGACAGTTACAAGCACAAGAGCAGCCAGAGCCTTGGCTTGGGGTGAGCAAAGGTATGAGGGTCAGGTGGGCGCTGGTGAGTTCAGACACGGTTTTGGCTGAGGAGCAGAGTTGAGTGAATGGGGATGGGACAGTGAGAACTTTGGAAGCCCTATTCAAGTGGCTTCCGTTTTCTTATTAAGACAAAAATCAAGGTTCTCAGCTCAGAATGAGCATGGGACGTGGTTAGAGGTGTGAGGGGAGGTGACCTGTGCAATGATCTTCTGGGATAATGGGCGGGTCGGAGGCATGGAAAATGCAGCCACCTGACACTGGGGTTTGGATTTTCATTTTGGTATCATTAAACCACTACATTTATATGAAACCATCACCACGCAGATTAATCCCCCCCCCACGAAGTCTGATGACAAAATTTGGACTCATCAATTAGGCTTTTTAAGAACTATAAAATTAAATTACAACTTCTAAATATTATGAGGTTATTTGGTTTGTTTTTAGTTATTTGTTTTGTTTTTATGGACATTGATTACTTCAAAGTCTGCTTTCCTCAGTTTGCTTTTACAGACCTAATTTTTATCATCTTTTCAAAAACTTTGTTTCTGCCACTTTTTCCCATGATATATTGGGAAAAAATATGATAGATTATATGTACTTTTTGAAAAAACAGAGAGTAATTCTTTTCACAAGTTTCTGACATCAGCTGTCTCAGATTTCTATCTAAAAATGCAATTATTGCTTGCTCTTGATCACTTTGGATAAGAAAGTGAAGTACATGCTGTGGTAGTCAAAAGGACTTCAAGTAAAAATGGAGGCATAAAACGTGCTGCTTCAGAATAAAACCAGATGATTAAGAAAGAAAGGAAGGAAAAAGTTATAGCATCTGACTCTTGGGAGATTGGACCTAGGTTGATGCCTGTTCTCTTTTGCTGTAAAATTAAAACTTGTAATGAAAAGAGTAATAACAAAGCATATTAAGCGCTTACATGCGTCATCTCCTTTTTTGCCTCTCAAAATTCTCAGTTCCCTTAGGTGCTCACCCTTCCTCTTCCAAGGGCTAAGGTAGAAAGTTCCTCTTCAGCCCTGGAATAGTGAGTCTTGCTCAATCTAGTCAATCACAGTAATTTATTCCCTTTTCTGGAGACTAATTTAGAAATATTAAGACCTGAAGAAACATCTGCCTTAGGTCAGGGAACTTCTAGAAATTCATATTCCCCAGATAAAACAGACCACAAATGAGGAACATCCTCTCCTTCCTGGGAGACAGCTGTGTGACCCAGTGATGTTTTGGGCTGCAGCAGCAATTCTCACTCACGAGAGGACAATTTGAAAACAAAAATTAATAATCTAAAGATATTATACTGACAAATGCAGAGATCTCAGGTCCTTGAGGGTGTTGTTGGATCAGCTGCATTAACAGACTCATGAAGGGCTTTCTAGGCTTCCAGTTTCATAAAATGCTAATAATAACACCACAATCAAATTCTGTAGTTTAAAAACTTCTGGTCAGGTATCCTGTTACTTGCAGCACAAAACTTTCTATCTGCTACAGTTCTCAAGCAGAATCAAGAAGCCGTAAATTGCTAAGAATGAAACTTGCTGGTAAACTGTATGCCTTGGAGCTGGTTTGTCATTTTGGAGATTGGATGGCCCTCATTGAGGTCTATTAATTACTAACTTTTTATGCTCGGTTGGTTTCCATACAGACTTCCCTGGACAGCATTTATCGTTTGCTTATGATTGCTTCCATAGTACTCTAATCATTGACTGGAAAGGTCCTTAGCTCTTGATTGTAGTGAATATTTGTTTGCTTTAATACTGTGAATTATTTGAAGACAGGAATCATATCTATCATTCTTATATCTGTATGGACAAAAGTGCCCAGAATACAGAAAATGATCAATAAGTATTTGTTGAATTGGAGAAATATATTGTATTGATGGTCTATGCTGGGTGAATATGATACAGATGTCCCCTTTCCCACACTTTCCAAGTAGTTTAAAATCATAATTGGAATAAGAAACTCTTTTCTTGTTCCTCAGTTTTCTCCATCACACTTTATTTTTGTCAAAGAGATTATTATCATCTAAAAATTTTTCTGCTTTTGCCTGTAATCTGCCTAACTCATGGACAGTAAAGGTCCGGGGAAGTAGGGTCTTGTGTATTTTGCTTAGGGTCTCAATCCCCACAGCTGAAGCAACGCCTTACAAGTAGAGAGTGTTCAAAAATGCTGAATTGACAAATGCTGGTTTTGGCTCATCAGGACTTAGTCTCAGAGAGATTTTAAATTTCATACTGAAAGTTTTTCTACTTGGAATAAGAGACTATAACAAAAAATAAGAGTCATTCATTGAAAACTCTAGTCCTGTTTGGGTAGGGTGGGCTTTAAAACTACGGAGGAAAAAAGAAAAACGTGATCTGAACCCCAGAAGCACAGGGTTAGGACTAGTGAGCCACGTAGTTCAGTTTTAGGGGACTCGGTGTTAAGTCAGACGAGGGATGGAGTATACAGTGGTTCTCACTTGATGCCCACGCCTTCCTCCACTTTCCTTAGTTGTGTAACATGAGCCATCATGGCTCCCAGAATGTCAGAAGCAAAAAGTACTGGTTTTGACTCTCCTGGAACTGTTTCTTCTTCTTGGGCCTTAGATGCTGAATTATGAGACCTGAGAACATGGATCTATTTGTCTACTCAGTAAATCAAACAATGAAAAATGGGAACAGTTAAAGAAAGCAAATGGTCTATATTCATGTTTCAAAAGCTATGCAGTTTTCTTTTGAAGTACAATATAAAACTGAAAGTACAAGACTTGACAAAACAATAAAACAGCTCGTAAATTACAATTTTGTGGTTTCAGGTTATTCTCAAATTGAGAGTTATGCCCTCTTTAGGCATTCATAATGGATCTATGAAGACTAAAAGTAAAAATATTTTGAAGACATTGATTTACAACAATAAAAGGATAAGCATCCAATCATAAAGCAATGCTTAAACATTAACTCCAAAAACTATTACCAAGGCATTTCTTTGAACCAGCTATTTATGAGAACCAGTAGGTTCACAGAAGGTTAAGAAATGAAAAGATTTCGATTTCTAAGGTCCAGTTCTTACTTGAAAGCACCTGAACTTTCTATGCCTCAGTTTCTTCACATGTAAAAAGTTAAGATATTAACAGATCTTTCTAAAATATATTGTGTTATAAGGATCTAATGAAATAATATAAGTTGCCTCAGAAATAAATACAGTGCAATTTACTCCAAGTAAGTAAACTGGGAAGTGCTATTAACTATTATTACTACTTCATAAGACTGTTCAAAAGCATATAATTTCAGGCTGGAGTATGATCAGTGGTTAGGGCATGTGCTTGTCATTGGTGAAACTTGGGATTCAATCCCCAGCACCACTGCCATTAAAGTAAAAAATAAAAAACATGAGATGTCAATTCTGGGTTGAAGTTTGTGTTATGTATATACACCAAACCTTCATATAGGAAAAGAGGCCTCAGCAGTACGTTTTTCTCAAAATACTTAGAACATAGGTATTAGCAGCCATTAAATTATAATGTAAGTGAGACATTATAACAATTATGCTTTTATGACCAAGTTAACTTTATATTTGATCACAAGGTAACAAAATGATGTGGAGTTTAACAATATTGAGCAGCAGCTCTAGTGTTACATCGCCTAAGTGTGAACTCCAAACTCTGCAATGCTGAGCAATTTCATTTCTGGCATTCATTCTCCAGAATGCTGCAGTGATATCCACCTCTGAGACTTATGCTCTGTGTCGTGTCCCCTCTCGTCAGATGAGAGTTGTTCTGTAAGATCAATGGCGTGCAGCATAAGTGAAGCTATTATACCAAGGCTGCTACTTCTGCAGCCACATCATACAGAGCACTGAGCTTGCTTTGTCCCATTCTTGGATAGTTCATTCTAAAACAGGGAAGTCAACTGCTTTGCTAGACTAAGAGGTTTACACAGGAAGAACTGAGGCCTCTACCTAACTGCTCTGGGTAAGTGAGTTCAGTTCCTTCAGCTCTGGTCAGGCTTTCAGAGGACTTTATTTGTGTACTAGATATTAAACGCAGGTCATGTGCATCGAATTGAATCTCCAGTGCTTTTTGAGACAAGATCTCACTAAATCACCAGGTTGCCCAGGCTGGATTGAACTTGTGATCCTCTTGCCTCAGCCTCTCAGAGTGCTGGGATTACAGGCAGGTACTACCAGATCTAGCTTCAGGTGACATCTTGATGGCAATCGCTTAAGAGCTGTTGAGGTAACAAACTTAAGTCACCCCCAAATTCCTGATCCATAGAAACTATGAGATAACAAATACTGTTTTAAGCTTTGGAGTAATCAATTATAAATCCTCCAAAGGAAAGCTACATAAATGGAGATGATAAATAGTAACTCTCTCAAAGAAGTGTCTGAATGATTAAATGAGAAATACATGGACAGCCCTCAACCTGACACACACTGAACATCCATTGGCTGTTATTGCCTCCCCAAAAGCCTTCTCCACCACACAGAAGCTGCTCCTAAAGCTATTTACAGCCCCCTCCACCACTGCCAGGGCCTCAGTACTTTCTTAAGTCATAAAACCAGAAGTACACAGAGCCACCCCCAGGCAGTCCCTTTATGTTGTCTTCTTCCAACCATTAACTGGGCAAACAAGCTTCCTTTCTCCTTGTCTGATCTCTTTTAAGAAGACAGGGAAAGATTTCTAAGGCAGAGAAAGTTAAGGCACATGCTATGGTGAGGGAATTAAAAGCCAAAACCACTGAAAAAGACCAATCTCTGAGTGCAGAAACACTCACAAAGGTTGACAATAGTAAACTGAGCTGGCTGGAAGCGAATTGGGCTTTTACTGAGCATGCTGCTTAGAAATTGTCCTCTGACATATACAAAGCTTTCATTCAGTCTTATTTCTGTGCTTTTCAGCTGGGAGGGAATTGATCCTGGACTTTCTCAGGCGGGCTTCATAGATGCTATCTTTTCTCTCTCTGATTTTTCTTGTTTCTTCACACTTGAGTTTTTCTTTTATTACTGATGGGTGGGTGAACAGTCAAATCTATAAACTGAAAGAAGGGCTGAAGGAAGGTTTTCAGAAAGTTTCCTGTTAAAGCAGAAAAAAGAACAAAAGAAAAAGAGATACTCCTATCCCACAGTAAAGTTCAATGATAATATTTGACAACCAAAGTCTTCACGTATGTACTATATGTAACAGGGATGTAAAGGACTCACAAACACTGAATGAGCAGGTTTTATTGTCCCCAAATCATAAGGATTTCTGTTATTCCATGTGAACAGTTTTCTATACTCTACTAATGATTCTCTAGAAACAGTATTTCTGAACTATCCTTCTAAAATGGGATAAATGCAAAATTTAAAACAAAAATACATCCTTTATTATACATTTGGTCAGAGTAAAATTTTACTCTTCCTTGGAGAAATGCAAGGAGATTTTATTCTCACCTGTGACCACTAAAAGTTTTTATTCTGAAAACATATGCAATAGTAGTCATCCTGTCCTCCCCCACACCTCCTCCCCTCCTGTTCTGGCTCTGTCTAGTTCTGCTAAAGTCAGCATTTCATATGGAAACACTTGACCTTCTCTTAAACTAACCTCTCAGGGGAAGAACTTGGTTGTTCCTTTCTTCCTCCTTCCTTTTAGCTGTGTTCTTTGGGTTTCACATAATCTGGGTCTTTGTTTCCTTTTTCTATCAAACTACCCTCCCTTCCCACCTTCCTTTATCTTTTCAATCCTCTTCTCCATCCCTTAACACTCTCTTTCTCCTCACTCCCAGCTTCCCTCTTTGCATGCACTGGTTTGTTGTCAAAGCTTGGTGGGGTCTATGCATGGCCTCTCTCAAAAATGGTTCTGGGTACTTTGGAAGAATGTGGCACAGGCCAGGAAGGGAATTGCTGATTTATAGAAAGCGCTGCTCTCCTGAATGTTCACCTCCTCTCCGTCTCTTATGGTAAGGAAGGGCCTGAAATGAAATGGTTTCCTTTTTTTTTTATTTTTATTTGTTTAATTTTAAAAATATTTTTAAAAATATTTTAAATTTTTTAAAAGCTTGTTTTTAAAATATTTTTTAAATTTATTATTTTAAAAAATATTTTTATTTTTAAAAATAATTTTAAAAACTATTATTTTAAAAAAATATTTTTAAAAATTATTTTATTGGATTTTTAAATTCTAATTTTTAAAAAATATTTTTATTGGATGCACTGTTACTTTTATCCAGCCAACTATAAGTACTTTTTAGAAGTTGTCAGAAAGAGAACGAATGCAAGTGCTTAAAACAATGAACAAAATAATCTTACCATACCTATGAGAACAAGGAAGAACATGTGGGTCGAAGTTTCCTTCTTTTTTGTTTTTATCTAAACACACATGTGAAAATCAAGGGATATAGGAAAGGCAGCCAGACAAGAGATACATATCAGTTATTCAATACTCTGGATGGCTGAGGCAGGAGGATATTTAAGCCCAACCTGGGTAACTAATTTAGCAACTTAGCAAGAACTTGTCTCAGAATAAAAAATATTAAAAAATACTGAGGATACAGCTCAGTGTGATGTATAGACAGACATATATAAATACATACACGTACAGAGAGAGAGACAGAGACAGAGAGACAGAGAGATCAAAATATGCTACAGTAAAATCACATCTCCACCTGTTTGCCCAAGAGCATCTTTAGCCACTCTCCACCCTACCTTCTTACGTTTAACCAGTTACTAAAGTTTATTCATTCTCATTTCTGAGTAGCTCCACAGCTTCCCAAGAATTATGATCCAGAATGCGAGCACCCTGGTCCATTCCCGTGCTCCCCCTCCAATCTTGCTCCGCTTCAACCCCACCCTGCTCCCCTGCCCAGCAGTCCAGACATGCTCGCAATTCTCCAGTAGCTCTGCATCCTTCACAGGTTAAAACCCAGCTCCTCCTGCTGTGCATCCTCCTTTCCGGCCCTGGGTTCTTTTAGATCTCAGAATAGAGGACATTATCTTTTTATCTGTGTTGTGACTATTTTCTGACTATACAAGCTTCCTACAAAGCTAACCCTGTGCAAAGTTGTCCCTGGATCTCCTAGCAGAGCTGCTTCTAATCCCCAGGGAGGTTTGCTCAAACTTTTTCAGTCTGAATCCCAAGGTATTCAGATGGAGGTAGGTGAGTCTCCCAAACTCAAAATTTTATTTGGAGACGAGATTAGGTGTTGTTTAGTGAAAATGGCAAGAGAGTTTCTCCCCACTTCATATATGCTATCCAGTAGCAGAAAAACCCCTGTAGTTTACTCAAGCAAGCCCTGTGGAAAGTAAGTGCATTTTGTAGGGCCCTAGATCTCTTTACTTCAAGGGAAGTTCTGATGATTGCAGTTTTACCTATCTTTCCAGTGATCCTTGGAATGTTAGTAGTGTTCTGGGGACAAACAGACTATCCAGATTACTTTGATATATTTCTGTATGTGTGTATGTATAAATATATATGTACATATATGTATGTATGTGTGTATGTGTGTGTACTCTATATGCATATATGCATGTATACACAGATATTCAACAAATTATGTTTGTTTGCATATCACTGTGACATGACATACTTTTGGAAACCAGGGACCCTCATGTTTATAAAACTTGATCTTTGTAACTGTATCAAGAAGCATAGCATCTGTAATAGAATAGAAGTCGTATAAATATTTATTGATTGTATGAATGGCCTATTCAGTTCCCAAAAGGCTTTGATGTATTTATTTAAGTGTACAAAAGTATCACTTTATGAAAATAATTACAGTTTAATAGTTCCACATCATTTAGTATTCTAAAAGAGTAGTAAACATGGACTTCTTAAAATGTCATTAGCAATAGATCAAGTTATTCAGTTATTTAATCATTGACACCTTTACTCCAATCCTGAAATTGTGGACCAAACACATTTTTGGTAGCTCTACAAACCAATTCTGATTTGTTGCCTTGAACTCTAGATAAGACTCCGAAACAAGCAAGTGCTGACTGAGTTTCCTGATCAACTAAACCATTCACAGAGACTGCTGTTGGCTGACTAATTTAGAAAGCATTTAATGCTGAAATGAAAGTGTTTAAAAGGAAATGAGCACCAGAAGAGACCCAAACCAGTGATTCTCACTTGCTGGTAGCCAAGTGTGTATTTCATTATTTGTGTGCTTTATATGAAAGTCATGGCTAAGCCTGGAACCTTAGTCAAGCTAAAAAGACTCACAGGTGACTTTAAACGAAGTAATCTACTGACATATCACTGATTCCAGACCCCTCTTAAGGTTGTGGAGTACACCAGTTTTATGATTTAGCTCTGCAATAATCCTAAATTGGACAAATAGGTACTTCCCTGCATCCAAATCCTCCTACTGATGAAGTCTCACCATGCCCAAAGGGAAAAAACAGAATAAACAAAAACCTAGACTGTGTACTTTCTTCTCTCAGCTGTATTGCAGCCTCACTTTCCACGTTTCCCCTCCCTTAAGATATTCTAACGCTGTTTGTAGATATTGAGACACTGCCTTCTTTGAAGACCACGACCATTAACATTTTATTAAAAATTAAATTTAAATATTTTGAAAATTAAATTTAATAAAAAGAAAACATGACTTTTCTCTAATTTCAGGAATTATATATTTCTCATACATAAAAAAAAAGACATCTCCAAGGCTCACAGCCTAAACTTTGGGTCCCATGGCTTAAAGTGAGTTGGTTCTCCACACCAGGAGCAGGAGAGTGTCGGGAAACCTCCTCAGCTACCTGGCACCCTGGCCCGATCCCCCAGCAAAATGCCTCATTCCCCCCCGCTAGCGTGATGAGAGGGGCCCTGACCCCATCTCAACTGTCTTATCTCTCGCAGCCCTTTAAACTTGCCTTGATTCAGCAGAACCACGGGCACGGTGATGATGGTGACCAGCGCAGCAGCTCCCAGCAGTCCCAGCAGAACCTTCCAGGGCGTCTGCAAGCCGGGCAGACCACGTCCAGTTAGAGGAAGCTCTGGCCCCAGCCCGGGTCACAGGTCGGGGCCCGGCTGCTCCAGCGGGGTTTGCAGGTGGGCGAGCGTTAGGAGTGGGGGACAGTGGGCCGGAAGGGTTTGGAACTCGCCGAGAGGAGGTCCCCGAATTGGGGGCCTCTGCGCACATTGGCGTTGGATTCGCTACCCGCGCCAGTCGGAGCCCAGGGGGTGCGAGCGTGCGTCTATGGGTGGCTCTCCGGGTCCTCCGGGGCTCGTGCCTGGGTCGTAGCAAGCAGCTCCACGGGTCTGAGGGCGAAGCGAGAGCCACGGGACGCTCCTTCACCTGTTAGAGTCCTGGTCCCCTTCCAGGAACTTCTGGGCAGTTTGAGGGGAGTTTGGGCAAGAGGCACCGGCCGGACTCGGACCGGGGGCGTGCGAGGCGCTGCTCACTCACCTTCATCGTCCGCGGCTGCCCGGAGCCGAGCCTCGGGGCGCGAGCACAGGCAGAAGTCGCCGCGAGCCGCCGAGCGCGCGTCCCGCTCCGCTGCCCCGGCCGCGGAGTCCCCGGCGCTCGCCAAGTTTCGGCCCCAGTTAAACATTAGTGAGCCGCCAGCCTTCCCAGTAGAAAGGCGCGGCGGGCAGGGGCGCCAGGCGCTGCCATCCCGGCCGGGGGCGCCCGCGAGGCGCTGCTTCCTGCGGCTGCGGGGCGCGGGCTGTGGGGGGCCTCGGACGTGGGCGTGGGGAGGATCGGCGACCCCGCGTCCCTGCGTGTCCTGGGGCAGAGCCGAGGCTGGGGACCAGGGGAAATGAAGGGAGCATTGACTTAGCGCTCCTGTGGCCTCATGTGGGCAGGAGAGGGAACTGAGGCCCAGGCTGGGCTTCCACACTCTCACGGCCGGCTGCTGTGTGGCTGAAACTGAGACTCCGGCCTAGGGCGCTTGCCAACCCCAGGTATGTTGGGAGGAGGACAGGTGGCATGTAAGGCTAGGCGGAAACAAAGAGAGAGAGAGGTGATTGTTCACTTTGGAAAGGCACTTACAGACTGAGTGTATTAGTCTGACCAGGCAGTTTCCCGCTAGGTGGCCTTCTCCTCAAGATGCCAAAAATAATACACTGCCACTTACGTGGGACTTACTGTTTCCCTAAACACTCCACTGAGCACTTTGTTTATTGTACAGGGAGCAGCCTGTGCATGGAAAGGTTAAACAACTTGACCAAGTTACTCAGCCAGGAAGTTGTGGGACCTGATTTAAGAGTCTTGGCCCTGACCACTACTCCACATGGTCTTTCATCTTTTAGTTTAGCAAAGACATTCTGGAGAAGGGATAAAAGTCACCTAAGGCTTCTCCCTCCACTAGCGCTACCATATCCCTAGAAAGGTGTGCCTTCCTTCCTTCCTCCCTTCCCTCATTCCTTCATCCATTCCCAAATCTTCCCTTCATGCCACTTATTCACAAATGTCTGAGTGGTTGCAACGTGACAGACTGTTTCCTAAGTGCTGGAGATAAAGTGGACAGGACAAATAAGGTGAGTTCTTTTGTCACTAGTATGACAGTCACAGGCTTCTCCCCTTGGGGTCCTCTCTGATGTCTTCCTCTCTCCTTTCCCTCTAAGGTCTCTTCACCTGGTTTGCTAAAGAAATGCAAAGTCTATCTGTCGGTAGTTAAAGGTAAAAGCAGTTAAAAATGCAAAGTCCTATGGGTCATGAACATATGATTATGAAGGAGTTCAAAATTCCATCCTTTAGTTCCAATCCAGACTTTGCATCTGAATTCAGGCAGACACCTTACTCCCTTTCTCTCTCATTGCTTATCATTTCTCTCCCAAATGCAGAGGCTCACCCTAAATTATGTCTTCTCTACCAGCCTCACCCTACCTGTTCATCATTCTCGAAAATTAAAAATTTCAGGCATCTCAGGTATTCTTCACACCCCTGCTCCTGTGCTTGCTTCACTACTGCTATGGTTTGGGTATGTCTTCCAAAGTTCGTATCTTGGAAGCTTAATCATCTGTGCAAGTCTAAGGGGGTGGAGGCTGATAAAAAATGATTAGGCCACGAAGGCTTTGCCCTCGTGAATGAGTTACATCATTAGCATGAGATTAGATAATACATTGGCAGAATGGGTTTATAATAAAAGTGAGTTTAGCACCCTCCTGCCTGCTTGTTATCTTGCCTTTCTACCTTCTACCATCAGATCACTTGACTAGCATGCCTGTGCCACATATAGGTCTCTAAGGTTGGACTTCCCGGTCTCCAGAACTGTGAATAACAGGTTTGTTTATAAATCATCCAGTCTCAGGTATCGTACCATAACCAAACAAAATGGACTAAGATGGCCTCAGATTCTTTTCAATTCTGTCTTACATGCATCTCACAAACCTGTTTCTGCCTCTCTCTTCAAAAACTGAGAAAGGTGAGTCAAAAGAATTCCTGGAACCTGTACACCAGAGCTGTGAACAGAGGTCATCCCAAAAGAACTGCAAGAAACGATGCCATATCGCAGGCTCGTTATGTTATTGGTCTTTGTTTTCAGCAGTTTGGGCACCCAGCAAGGGCACCCACATCAGCCTTCATGATGCAAATCCACTCAGTTGAGCCTGTGCTTAACTTTCATGCCTGCACCATGGCACTGAACTTCTACTAAGCCCTAGGGAGGCTGGAGGAGGTTGGTCAACACTTACAGGATGTCATTTTGCTCTCTGACGGGCACTCCAGGAGACACAAACATCTACATGATCTATGTCCATTCCAAGAGACAGTCACATGCCTTCTCTTTTGCTTGTCAACAGTCCTTCAATGCTGCTTCTTCTAAGTCCCAAATGAACCAGCTGGCCAACACATTAACCACCACTGGATGAGTCACTGTAGATATTTTATCACATGATCTATTTTTCCATGCAAATGAAAAGCAGATGTACCACTTAAAGTTCTATCCATCAGTAAGATTTCCTTTCTACTGAATTTTAGATCATCCCTGGAGGGCTTTTGATGTGGCAGCCATCCACTTATGGCTAGTGCCAGCCTGCTTTGCAAAAGGCTGATTTTCTTCCTCTCTTACTGTCTGATTACAAGGAATCCCTCAGAAGGCTATGGATATGTGTTAAGAGAGAGACTTTGCCTCAGTGCGAGGAGGCACCATAGAGTCTAAGTTCTCTGGACTTGTGATTTTCTCCTGTCTGATGGTCCTAGTCAGCTTATCCTCTGTACTTAACAGTAATACGCTTCTGTTTATGCCATATTTTATCAATTGGTGGATCATGTAAGACTCTATTCATTATAGATACTTAGATTGTGTAGTTACTTGGTGCTATGAGTTGAATTGTGAATTCTCAAAAAGACAAATTGGAATAATGAGCCCACAGAACTTCAGAATGTGGCCCTATTTGGGAAGGGGTCCTTAGAGAGGCAATCAAGTTAATGTGACTCATTATGTTATATATAAATCCAATGTGACTGGTATTTTTATGAATATGGCATGTTTAGACACACTAAAAGACACATGTAGAAAGAAGATGATATAATATGCACAGGGAAAAGATAGCCATCTATAAACCAAGGAGAGGCACGAAACAATCTTTCTCTCATAGCCCTCAGAATGAAGTAAACTTGCAGATTCCTTGATTTCAGAATTCTGAGATAACAAAGTTCTCTTGTTTAAGCCACAAGAGAATTTGTTGCACTTTATTAGGGGAATCCTAGCAAGTGAATTTACTTTGTGTTCATGATCACACCTTCAGGCTCGACCAAAACTTAGTCAAACAACAGGCGCTGGGATTCAAATAGAGAATAGTCATTAGCTATTGAACCCAGCTCCAAGATGGCTCCCAAAGTTTGCTCTAGTTTCTTACAATAGGTAACTAATTAATGGGAAAAGAAAGATATGGCTTTGCTCTATAACCCCAGGCATCTCTTCCGTGACTCTCTTGCTGAGGCTTTCCAGAGGTTCCACGTCAAACCTCTGGCGGCCACTACCGCTTCTATTAACTGTATTTGTTAGGTCATAAAATGCAAGAAACAATGGACCTTGCATTGTATCCTAGCCTTGCGGAGTGCTCTCACTTCAAGTTTTATTCAAAACATTTACTGAGTAAATGGTTGGAGACATACACCCCATTCTAATGTATAGTCCTCCAAACTCCAGAGTTCTGAGAAATGTTGTATTTTTTATAGTGCAGTGATTTACCTCTAATGATTTACCTCATTAGAATGGATACCCTGATGTGTTGCTGACCACTGAATCCTTTGAAACTTTAGGAACATTTCATGTGTTTTCTACTCTACCCTGTGCTCACCTTTGTCTTACTAAATCACGTAAGGGCTCTGCTACTTACAGTCCATTAGCTCCATTTAGCATAATGTCAGCAATGAAATGGACCAACGTGTTGTTCTGTGGTAGATCAAGATCATCACGTTCCTGGGGAAACTATGACAGAGAGAGAGAGGGTTGACATAACCCTGAAACAAGGTAGTAAAGGATATTCTTGCCCTTCCCATATTGCCTTAGTCACTTTTTTGTCACTGAAACAAAATACTTGACAACCACAATTTGAAGGAGGAGAAGCTTATGTAAACTCATGGTTTCCAGAGGATTAAATTGATAGTCAGCTGCCTCTAAGGCAGAAATGATGGTTTGATGGAATGACCGAGGGGGAGGAAAGCTGCTCATGTCATGGTGTTCAGAAAGCAGAGAGCCAAGTAAGCAGTCAGAGAGGAAGGCTGTAATCTTCCAGGTCACACCTCAGTGACCCACCTCCATCCAGGCCCCGTCTAACACCAAATCCACTACAGTACTCTTATGATCCAGTTACTCTCTACACACATGAGAATTTTGGGGGATACTTTACATCTAAACCATAACACAGGTGAAGACATTGGTCTCTTTATCACTGGACACCTGCTCTCCACCTAAGGGGAATAACTTCCTGCTGTCCTAGGACCAAAATCCACATCTCACATCCTTTGGAATTCAGGTCAAAACTCACCTGTCCTAGGCTGCCTTCGACACTGACACCATCTATCCTGGTGCAGTGTCTTCCTTCCTTCATTAACCATACTAGGGAAGAATATCTTGCTTGTTCTCTGATCTGAACCTATGTATTTATTTTTCCTTTGGTTTCTTTTCTTTTCTTTTAATTTTATTTTATTTATTATTATTATCGTTATTGTTATTTTGGTCTTTTTGAGACAGGGTCTCACCATGCAGTTTAGGCTGCGCTTGGGCTCACTTTGTAGCCCAGGCTGGTCTTGAACGTGCAAACGATTCTCCTGCCTCAATCTCTGAGTGCTAAGATTACAAGAATGCACTACCATGCTTGGATTTGGTTTCTTTTTTATTAGTATACATTTGTGATACATGATTGTATTCATTTTGGGGAATTAGTGCATATACATGTTGTATCTTAATCATCTTTCTTTCTTCCTTTTTTTTTGTTTTTTGAGATAGGGTCATTGTTGGGTGTTGCTATCCAGTTCAAGCTGACCTTAAAACTCACCATATAATGTACACCAGGCTGACTCTTAACTCATGCTGATCCTCTTGCCTCAGCCTCCCGAGAGCTGCACTGCCATGCTTGGTGTCATTTTTACTTCTGCTTTCCCTCCTGCCTCCCCACATCTCCAGACCCACTTCACTTAGCCACAAAAATCTACCCTCCTGATTCCTATCATCTTTTTTTATTTTGATCTTTCAATTATGTATATTTTGAGTTTCTCATATAAGTCATGTAATACTTACCCTGTATCTGATTTATTTCACTTACCCTTGTGACTTTAAGGTGCATCTATTTACCTACAAATAAATCAAATTTATCTTCCTTATGGTATACACTTATATCTCATATTTTATGTAGTCATTCATCTGCTAGTGGGCCTGTAGGTCACTTCCAGTATTTAGGTATTATGAGTTGTGTTGCTATAATCATAAACATGGGTATGCATGTATGTAACTGTAATATGATATCTTTAAGTGTTTCAGGAAGATACCCAGAAGACACCTAGAAGAGAGATACCCAGAATAATTGGGTCAAATGGAATTTCATTTCCATGGCGGTTGTATAAGTTTACATTCTCACCAAAAATGTAGGAGGATTCCTTCCCCTCAGAACCTTACCAACTTTTCTTCTTGCTTTGAGTTCTTGATGATAGTCATAGTTTCTAGAGTAAGAGGGAATTTTAGTGTTGTTCTTATTTGCATTTCTCTAATGGCCGGAGATGCTGGACACTTTTTCACATATTTGATGGTCATTTGTATTTCTTCTTTTGGAAAGTATCTATTAATTTCAATTTCCATTTTTGGTTGGGCCTTTTATCTTAGGGGAATCTAGCACTTTGAGTTCTTGAATTACTGTATTCTGGATGTTACTCTTTGATCAGAGGAGTAGCTGGCAATTTTTCCCCTATTCTGCAGCTTATCTTTTCACTCTGAAGGTTGTTACTGTGCAGATGCTTTTAATTTGCTATAATCCCATTTTTTTATTCTTATTGTTATGTTTTCTACAATTGGGATTCCAGGATGCAAAATCAATACACAAATTTCAATACTGTTTCTGTACTCCAATAATGAACATGCCGAGAAAGAAATCACAAAAATAATCCCATTTGTGATAGTTTCAAAAAAATTTAAATATCTAAGAATTACCCTAGTCAAGGAAAGGAAAAGTCTATATGATGAAACTTGTCATACTCTAAGCAAAGAGTTCATCAGAAAACAGAAAGACATGCCTGCTCCTGGATAGGCAGAATTAATGTTGTCAAAATGGCCATATGATCAAAAAGCTATATCAGTTTAATGCAGTTTCTATCAAAATACCAATAGCATTCTAGACCTAGAAATTAGGAAAAAAGCTTTTCTAAAATTTATATAGACCCCAAAGAGATCCAGAATAGTCAAAGCAATCCTGAGCAATAAGAGAAAAGCAGAAGAATATAATCCTGAATTTCGATTTGCATTATAAAACTAAAGTGATTTTAAAAAATAAAACAAACACCTAACATGGTACTGGCACAAAACACATATGTGGACCAATAGAACAGAATTCAGGATTCATAAACCACCCCAGGCATATTAAGCCATCTGATATTTCACAAAGGGGCCTAAAACATACACTAGAGAAGAAATGTTTAAGAAATGGTGCTGGGAACACCAATTATCTACGTGTGGAAGAATGACTCTAGACCATTATCTGTTACCCTATGCTAAGTCCAATTAAAAATGAATCAAAGTCCTAGATATTGAAATAGAAACATTGAATCTGCTGAAAGATCAAATAGGTAAAGCTCTTGATAGTGGCATAGGCAAGGACTTTTTGAACAAATCTTATTTCTACCAAGAGATACATAGGTGACAGATAGCTAGGTAGGATTTTAATGTGTGAAAATGACCTGGAATTAAATGTCTGGACTGCACTTAACGGAAGTCTTTAAGAGTGGAAAGGAAGAAATCAGGCTTGTTTGAGGGCTGGTGATCTGGAGACAATAGAGAGCTTGTATCTCAAACTCCATTTTGGAGAGCTAAGGGCCATACAGGGTTTTTATAGAGAAGGAAAGAAGGGGCAGGCAGGAAGCTTGCATGCTAAGTGGCATCTTCTTTGTTGTGGTTGTGTATCTCCTTTTTTTTCTCCTTCAGGATATTACAATAGATTTTGATGTCCTGGAGCCAACTCATGCAGTTTTTAAAAATTATTTTATATAATGTTTTGAGTTTTTTTTAACTGACACACAAAAGCATAAAAATTATACATATTAATTGAGTAACTTGTAATGTTGTATATATATATAATGTGTAAATGTTTAAATCAGATTAAATATATTCTCTCCTTACATATTTGTCAATTCTTGATAATGAAAACTTTTGACATCATAATTTTTGAAATGTACAGTGTGTAATTGGTATCTGTAGTGCCCGTGGATCAAATTTTTTCCTTTTTTCCATCTCTCATACTATTCCCATTCCATGGTAACAACCATTCTATGCTTAACTTCTCTGAAATCAACTTTTCAAATGAGTGAGATCATGTGTTATTTGTCTTTCTTTGCCTGGCTTATTTGACTTAACACAATGATCTCGTTTCATCCATGTTGCACAAATAATAGAAAATTTCATCCTTTTCTGTGGTCAAATATTACTCTTTTGTGTATATGTATCACAATGTCTTTATCAGTGCAGGTTTTTTTAATTGCATGCATTGTGTTAGTTGATATGTAGAACCAGACTAAGGAGAGGCATTATAAAGATCATCACAAATTCTGGGTTCCAAAACTCTAGAGAAAGATTTGCAGTTAACATCTTAGCCATCTAGGTGTGACTTATCCTCAGGGAAAAAATGAAGGAAGACAAAAGAGCAAAAGGAGAGAAAAAAGCAAGGAAAACTCAAAACAGCTTGCCTGTAGCAAAATGAAGTTTTAGGCCAGAAGAATAATGTGTGCACAAAGTTGAGTAAGAAAACTGGAAGCGCTTTAGAGAATATTTTTTAGTTTTTCCAGGACATAGGATAATCTAGAAAGTACTGGGAAATGAAATTTGGCTAAGTGCATTTTCTTCTGTTTTAACTTCAGTACTCAGTGTGTACTAGAGAGCCAGTGAATTTTTTCCATGGGGAAGGAATCCAATCAGACTTGAACTTTAGAAGTAAGAATCAGGCAGTAGTGTCTGCTGAATAGATGAGAAATGGAGGAACTGGAGATAGTGAGGGTCAGTAAACTCTGGATTTTGCAAAACTAATTGGGCAAGTGCCTCTCTGCACAGCTTGTGAAAGAATGTAAGGCTTATTTATTTACACTTGCTAGCATTTAACACTCTAAAAATATTTCCCAGCTATGATGATGACAGCTACGATGATATTGCTCCAACTCTCAGTAATACCGAGTGAGGGGTTCTTTTAAAATCAGTGTTCAGTAAACACCTTTTCTTACCTGTGAGACCAGACAGCAGCTATGGGGTGAGGAGACATGTGTGCTCTTCTTTTGATGATGTCCTGTGGATGGTCAGTAGTTTTCTCAATTTAAACAATTTGTTTATGTTTGTCTTTTATTTAAGAAATAATTATGATTTTGTGAGAAAATGTAGAGTCTGAATCTCACAAAGTGGCTGTAGCTGTGATGACATTCTGGTGTTTTCCAGGCTGTAAACATGTGGTGGATGTTTACAAGACAGGGATTGAGATCCAGGCTGACGAGGTAGCATCAGGCTATGGCTGCCCTAATTTAGAGGCGAAAACAGCAAGGGCCAGTAGAACAGTGCTGAAGGCAGGGTCTAAGTTAAACTAAAAATAGGCCTCTAATTTTTCAAGTGCAGTGACTATTACTCTTATTCCCTTCTGAGTAGTGAGTAACATAATCAGAAAAATCATATGGGAAAGGGCCTCCTGATTTTACAGTGTGCTATTTTATGAATAACAATAACAAGAAAAAAATCATAATTATTGTTGGACTAGAGTGAAAAACGAGTCATTCTTTTTTAAAAATATTGTGGTAAAATATACATGACATAAATTGTATCGTCTTATTATTTTGAAGTATACATTAGGTTTTTCTTAGCCAGAATAACCTAAGAAGTATAATGTAATTTGCCTGAATGAAATATTCAACCTAAAATTTTGGTAAAAGTGTTTACATAGGATTTACAATATGTTTCTCAACTTGTTTTTTCTCTTGTGACCTATTTTAACTCCGTTGCTCCAGATCTTTTATTAAAGATGTCTTTTCCCTAACTACTACCTTGAAATTGTAATACTGCAGATATCACATGTTGTAGTATTGTGTGTCTCTCTGTGCAAGATTATTTTGTTCTCAAGAACCAGTTTTTATTTCCTTGGAAGTGGTATTGACTCCACTGAGAATGCATGCTCTGTGTGAACACACAATTCCAGAATGAACATGGTAATTACTCTGGATTGACAGAATATTGCTATTATTTTAGGACTGTGACAGAAAAACTGAATTTACTATGGGAATGATAATCTTTGTAATACCCTGAAAGACTGAATATTCACACAAACAATTGCCGGACTTATCTGACAATTAGATTCTGATTCACAACTTCTATAGCAATCTTCCCAGAATGGTCAGGAATTGTTCAATTACTGCCAGCATCCTTATTTTTTACCCTTAATTCTAAACCAAGACCTACCAGAAAGATTCATATGTTCTCCATATCAATCTTGCAAGATGTCCTGCTTTTAGTTAACCTATCTCTTGCTTCCCCACAGCTACACTCTCTGGTCAGAGCATACCTGAAATCTTCCTTGTCTTCAAGGTAAAGCTTGCCCACTCTCCTGCCTGCCTTTGAGTTTCTGCCAAATGTGAAAATGGCTGACTCCCTTGCTACGGTAAACTCCAAAGTAATGCTTTGTTTTCATTTGCATGATATTCATTTATTTCAACTATGAAGAATAAGTGTGAAGCTACAGAAGAGAGTATATATTGATAATAATTGTCTCATTTCTCTACTGCGATATTTCAGCAGCAAGAATGGCTTATTCATGGGTATTTATTTCCTTCAACCACACCAAAAACTGTGATACATAAATATGTATCTCATCCCTTTGTAGCTATACCTTCTTAATTATTTCAGTGATACATCTCTAGTATTTGATTATAGTAGTCATCATATGCAAAGATGCTTAGAAATGCAGGCCATCGCTAAAAGACTTAGGCAAGGACTTTCAAAAGAAATTCTTTATAAAAAGACACTATTTCTAGTTTGTTAAATATGTAATAGTTAACTTCACTTTGATGAGTCCTAGTAAAATCATCTGTACTTAAATGGGTACTTTTTGAAAATTTCATTAAAAATGTTCATCTTTATAAAAAAATCTGTAAATTTAAAACTCATGTTCACTGGAATATAAGCACTAATTTACTGTATGTCAACTAAAAATATCAAGAGAAGTTAAAGAATGACTCATATTTATTAAAAAAGTTACTATTCTAGGCTTTGTACTGAAAATACCTAGGGGAATAAATGAGGTTTATCACCACAATCATAAAGTTTATAAACAAGTTTATGAGATTTGCTGGCAAAACCCAAGGCCAAATCTCATAGATAATTACCCTTTACTGGCTTCCTTCAAAACATTTAAGGGATATGCTGAAGAGGGGAATTAGAATCCGACAAGGTTGCAGTAACCCACTGGGCACTGGATGTTATATCAGAGTTTAGACATCTTCCTGTTTCCCTGTCGGAAGTGTCTTTCTTGTACCCCTCCCAGGTCTTATCTCTTTATCAAGTATCCATGCCAAGTATCCTTTTCATAGCATTTCCTTTAAACCAGTCCTCTCAAGCAAAGAGCCAACCTCTTCCTTCCTTTCTCCATTATTAGACTTATCCTTATACACAAACTTGAGAGGTGGTTTATAGGAGTGATGTATGCACTTTATCAGGATTTATCAGGACATTTTTCAGGACTTTTGAGGTCAGGAGACCCTTCTTGATTCTCTAAAGTTGGGGCAAATATATCCTGCACATACTTCCTTCTCTTCTTCGTGTATATTTTATTAAAATGATCTGCAGCCTTCCCAACTCTCTTATTTATTCTGCGTGTAGCAATGGCCTATTAAAAAGTTGTATATTTTAGGAACTGTATCAGTACTGGCCTAGGGTACATTCAGCCGGAGACAACTTCTTCCAATGACTCACCAGGTCACATGGAAGGGATAGAGGAGAGGAGAGTGAAGACTTTACAGTCAGACAAGCCTGGCGCGGCCATCAAGCTATTACGCACTGTCTCTTTTTATTACAACCTGCTTCCCAGAGTTGTGGAGATTTAATACTATGATAACTGACTCATCTTAGCTACACCCAAGCCTTTAAATGTATCTGTCTACATGCTGGTGATTTCTCTATGTAGTTCTTCAGTTGCGAACTGTCTTATGGATTCTGACCCTTCTTGAGGTCTCCACCTGGATGACTTAGAGGCTTATCAAAGGCAATTTAGCCAGAGCAAGTTAATTATTGCCATCATTAAAACCCTTTACCAACAAATTTAATCCTTTTTCATCATATTTTCCTTTAGTGAAAAGAACCATCTGCCACATAGGTGAAACCAAAACCCCGAAGTCCTCCTTGACACACTGACCTCGCTGATATCTTTCTCTGTCCATGTCACTCTCTGCTCTCTTTAGCCCTCCTTCTTCTCCAGTCCAGCTCACTTTCCAGCCTTTTCTAACTGGCCTGTCACCTTGCTGTTGCACTCCAAGGCAGCCTGTATTTCTTTCCTGCTTAAAACTAGTGGTTCCCCAGGCTGAAGGACAAACTCTAAATCTCTTGACCTGGGCTCTACTTAAACTTCTTTCCCACAGTTACTCACCAACATCTTTAACCTTCAGTTAGCAATTCACATTTCTGAGAATTGAAATCTAATCTCTCTTTTGCTTCTGAACCTTCAAGCATAATGTTCTCCCCCAGGAATGTGGTTCTCTTTGTTTTTCATTTGGTTAGGTCTTGGTCTACATTTAGGACTCAAGCACAATATCCTGAAAAAACTTTTGCCCACCACTGTTAGAACAAGGCACTTGGTCTTCATATTCCCAGAGAACTTCCTGCTTCATTTTTGGTTTTTGTTTGTTTGTTTTAACAAAACACTAATTCTGTAATGGAATTGTGTAATATAATAATAGCTAAAATTTGTGAACCTAATGCTATGTGATGAACATATTTTCTAAGTACCTCTCAATTTGCCATATTCCATTTAATCCTCATTATCACCCTAAGAAGTAGGTGCCATTGTCATCCCTGTTTTGCAAATAAAGAAATTGAAACACAGAAAGGTCAATATTCTTCCCAGATTTTTACAGTCAGCAACTGAACTCTGGAGATCTAGAGCCCATATAATTATCTAATATGCCTTCTTGTTCAGCAATCTCCAAGGACTTTTCCAGTATTATTCACTGGTACACTATTGGTCCTAGAATAATACCTATTGCATAGCAGCTGCATTGTGTTTACAGGTTCACCTAAAGAATAAATGGTGACTACTTTGCATCTCTCTTTCCTGAAGGACAGAAACTAGGTTTTATTCACTTTCTGGCAGCTGCCTTAGTACCTGGCAAATAATAAAATGTTTAAGCTCATTTCTCTGTGTAGACTCATGAGATAGTTTCTATTTTGTCTTTGTGCTCTTACACAGTAGGCCTTGTATTCACCCTCCTATGCCATATACACTTTGCTATTTGTTAAGTGTTTAGTGTGTAGAAAAAAAAATCTGGTCAGCTGCTGCTTGACAGCTGGAAAAACAGAGCTGCTCTACAGCCAAACAATCTGTACCTCAAGAAAATCAAGGAGGAGCCCTCCATCCTCCTGGGGGTGTGTGGGTGGAGGGCTGAGTCATCAAGTTCTTTGAGTTCCTTGGAAAAAGATAACTCAAAGGAGTGTTAAACAACACGAAGAAATAGGAGAAGAATAAGCAGAAACATAAAAATGATTAAAGTGTTGAAAAATACGACCCACAGGCTAAAAATAATTGCTGTGGAGTTTAGAGAGAAAACGTGGATCAGCCTTCCAGTACTCTGAAGGGCTGTGCGTCAATGGCTTCCGTCTGAAGGATGGTGGACAGATGTTCATGGACCTCAGGAAGGAATGCGCGGCAGGCCAAGACTCCTTTGAGGGCTGAGACTGAGGAAAGAGGACTTGGGCTTCAGCAAAACATTGTAAAAGACAATCTTCAGTTTCCTGTGACCCAGGCAGCAGAAAGGAAGTACACAATAATGATAGTTTCTGGGTGGTAGGTGCGTTGTGTGTTTTGTTTTTCTAAAGGACCACTTAACATTTCCAGTAGATTTCTAAAATATGTTGTAATCTATCTCTAGAAAGTTTAAAAACTTCGAGTGAGGGTATATGTGCCAGAATATTTTGTCATGCAAACAGATAAACAAAGGAAAAATTCTCATGTTCCAATCTCTAGTTTGTCTGGTCATTAACATTTGAAACACATCGGTATTTCAAGATGGACCATGGCCTTGAGGTCCCTACTGCTCTGTGACTTTGACAATTTGATTATGCAGGCTGATCTTCATGTCTTTTTGAGCAGCACTATGCCAACAATATTATAAAAGCTAAAGAAGCAGAAAATGTGTAGATAAAACACTGAACTCTTAGTCATCTGGTAGACTCAATAGTAGGAGTGGAGTTGTCATTTTTATTATTATTATTATTATTATTATTATTACTATTTATGGAGCCCAAGTTAGGCTCAAATTCTCTGTGTATCCCAGGCTGATCTCCAACTCATGATCCTCCTGCCTCAGCCTCTTGAATGCTGGGATTACAGGGATGTGCCACCATTCTTGACTGCATTATTTTTCATTAGCATCATTTTCTTAATTTCTAAAGTTTTGTTTTATAATAAGAAAAATTAAGATAGATCCTAAAGTCAGAAGAGTTTTGATCAGAATTAAGATAATGATGATTCCCCAGATGCACTCACTTGCTGAAAGGGAATTGTGAGAAGTATTTATTCAGCAGTTTGATATACAGCTAGTATATTAGGGAGTGAGGTGCTATGTAAATAAATGCATTGTGACAATGGATGCCCCTAGGGAGGAGGAGAACTATATAAGATGTGTTTTCTAATACTTTCACCTATGGTTTGTTGATATTTTCTGCCCAGAAAGACTGTACTCCCTTATGGGCAAAGCCCATCTCCTCCAATATGTCCTTATAAACTTTCTTTTTCTTTCTCAAGCTTTTCAAGAAGTAAAAATGTATATATGGATAGAACAAATCTAGAAATTGAAGCTTCTTGTGTTGCTAAGCATTTATAGTGTTTCATATCAATTTTATTCATGGAAGGTTAAAAATGACAAGAGACTTTGCCAGTGATTTTGTGGAACACTTGGTGTGCTAGCTATTGTGTGAAATATGGCAAGCTTTTGCCTCTTGGAACCTCTTGGATCTCCAAACTCAGCAGTCTAACTTGGTTCCTGTGTCAGAAACTTAAAGATCCAGTGTGCCTATAACCCTGCTCTGAGGTCCTGAAGACCCCTCCAGACTTCCAGCTGCTTAAGGAAGGAGTTACTAAGATAGTGTCACTTTTGAGGGAAGTGAAATAAAACTATCTAGATGAGTCAGTTTCTCAGATGAAAGTCCATAGGTCTTCCTCTTTTCTCATAAAGATTATTTTATTTGCCTATAGGCAAATTTATTTCTGGCAGACAATTTTAAGTAGTTTTCTTCTCCTTATTATCTTGAAAGCCATTGATTGATAAATAGGTCATTTATATTTAGCTATTGCCTTCTGAAAGTTTATTTAGTTTAAAATAAACTTTATTTGAAAGTTTATTCAGTGAACATTTATTCACATAAACTTTCAAATAATGTTTGTGTATTTGAACAAACCTTTAAATTACCCAAATTGTTTTACAATTTATATTATAAAACAATTAAGTCTTTATATTTTATTGAAAAATCATAAACTTTACTCAAATATGCAGAATTGTAGTTCTGGACCTATTATCAACCCAGCTGAAATTTCCCAGTATGAAATTAAATTCTTGTGGATTGGTGAATAACTACTAACTAGTGTTTATGGTATATATACAAAATGGATATTACATGTTTTAGGCATCTCACTAGTGATTGGGTGCTGATAATGAAAAAGGGTAAGAAAATCTGCATGTAAAAATAATATCTGGACCACATGAAATTGCCAATCCTTTGCTACTTTTGATCTACCAAAATGAAAATTTAATATGCTAAAATCAGTATGTCTAAGGTACATTCATAAAACAATACATTCTATACTATATCAAATCTAAATTTAACATTGGAATTGTGACACAGTACAATTAAAAAGATAAGTTCAAAAATTGTTTTAACGCAGCCATAAAATAGTATGATAAACCAGGGGTTGATAAAAGAAGATACAACCATATTATGTTGTACTCAGTAATTAAATATAGCCTTATAAATATAAAATATATTAGTTTACCATAAAGCATGAATCAGTAACATTTTATGAAGCAGCTCTTTATTGTGTTAAGTCAGAGGTGAACTGTGTTGAGGAGGTTTAGGAAATCTTCCTTTACTACTGTAGTTCTCTTAGTTTGTGTTGCTGTTACACTACCATGGGTCTGGTGGCTTATTAGACGCAGGAACTGATTTTTCAGTCTTGCAGTCTAGAAGTCTGAAATTAAGATGGCAGAATGATCAGGTACGCTTAAGAATTGCAGATTTCAAATTTCTCACTGCGTGGCAGAAAGAACATGTCAGCACTTTGTGTGTGTTTGGTGGGGGTGAGTAGTGGAGATTGAACCCAGAGACTTATGCTTGCTAGGCAAGCACTCTACCATGGAGTACACCCCTAAACCTTTTTAACTTATTTCAAGACAGCATCTTGCTATGTTATCTTTAAGTTCCCAGTTCTGCCTCATCTTTCAAGTAGTACACACTATCATGCCCAGCTTCTTATCTCTTCTTTAGGGTCTGCTACTCTCGCTCGTGACAGTTCCACCTTCACAACACGGTGATCTCCTAAAGTTCCCATCTCCCAAGTCCCTTCAAATTAGAATGAAGCTTTCAATGTATGAATTTTGAGGGACACAGGTATTTAATTAATTGGATAATTTTAACCAAAAAATGCTTTAAATTTTTAAAATACTCTGTGAATGAATAAAAGTTAGCAAACTGGGAATGATGGCACACACCTGTAATCCTAGAACTGAAAAGTAGAGGCAGAATGACTGAAAGTTTGAGGCAAGCCTAGGAAACTTAATGATTGAGGAGGACTCTATATAAAATTTTTAAAAGGCCTAGTATGCAAATAGGCATAAGTCAATGAGAAGACTCTAGATTCAATCTCTGGTACTGCCAAAAAAGTCAATATGTAAATTTAATGAAATATGATTAGTAAAAATTTTAACTGTTATAATGATAATTCTAAGGTGGGCATGGCGGTGCATGGCTGAGGAAAGAGGATCACCGTGAGTTTGAGGGAAGCTTTGGTTATATAGTGACTTCAAAGTCAGCCTGAACTACACAGTAAGACCTTGTCTCACAGACAGACAAGCAGAAAGATGGGAGTGGGGTTGGGGGGGGGTAGATTCTAAGGAATATATGAAAAATTTTCAAGTTGAAAAAGTTATGGCTAATACCCAAAAGTAATCTCCTTGTCCTATATACTTGGATCCCAATTCAGTAACAGTTCTAAACACTGAATTATTTTTAAAAAGCTAAAACTCATCTTCAGTTTGTATGCATCCAACAATCTTAATAAAGGGACTAATTAGTATATGGCATAGTGCAGCATAAATGTAAAGATGAACCTAACAGGCTCACTAATCACAGAGCAAATCCTAGTCTGTGGAAAACAAAAAAGAAAGAAAGAAAAATAAAGAAAAGAGAAAGAGAAAGAAAGAAAGAACCCCTATGCATCCTAACCAGAGAGTAAATATTATATTTAGAACTGTTCCGTATGGAATTCTGTGTGATGAGATTTCCCTTGTGTTACTTGTTTTAATGCTTTCCTCTTGGTTTACTGAGAGATTTAAACCTTCCTGGTAGCTTAAAGTGTGTTTCCCTCCTAAAACTAGGCCCCAGAATTGTCTTTCCCTGTTTCCAGTCCCTGATGTCACTTGCAGTTGCAGGCTCCCTGTCCTCTGAGTTGACCTCTTGGCTTCAGGCTGGTTGTTCCCCTCGTCCCTACACTTGCACCGGTTCTCTACACTCTAAGCAGCTTGACTGTACTCCAGTGAGATCCTATTATCTCTAACCTGTTGACTGTGGCTGTGCACAAATTCCTTCATAACATCGTCTTCAGCTGCCACCATCCCCACTACATTGCTACCCTGTCCCTTACCCAGTACTGTATTTATTCAGGACCTTCTTACAGGAACTCTCCGGAGCCATGCCTCTGATTTTCTGCATTTGGATAACCCTGCTCATTTGCAAAACCTTTACTTACATGTTACTTTCTCCAAGTAACTTTCTTAGACCTCAGAAATATCAGTTTCTCTTCACTCTTCTCTCCATATAGCACCGGTTACACTATATTACCATTTGCTTTTCTGCAGTTCTCTGTAGTCTGCCAGACAAAAGGGAAAGTCTTTTGTCTGTTCTGTTCACTTATATTCTCAGGCACTAGCTAGCAGGCTACTTGGCTCACAATAGACACTAATTCCAAGCTTATTGATTGAATGAATAAAAGCATACATACAGATAGACAGACAATGATTTTTGGGTTATGCTCCTATGTTTGAATGGTTTATACCATTCAAGTCTGTTTCACTTTAGGAGATTGTGTGGAATAAAAAAAGAACACAATTTTTAGTTAGAGCAAATTAATGTCCTTGTTTTATAATTTGCTGGCCCTATCAATCTATGATTTATTCAACCTTCATAAGTCTTGTCCTGCAGATCAATACTGGAGAAAACAGTCTGACTTGTGGGATTCTGCCCTTGTAAGTATTAATGTACTGCAGTCGGCACTCGGAGATGTGGCCGCCTTTCTCTCCACATGCAGCTCTGCTTTCATTCAGCAGATCTCCCCGTGCCAGTCAGTGCACTCAGGATAATTCTTCTCATTTGTGTGATCACAAGCATACATATTTCTTAAGCCTCAACCAAAGCAGGAGAGATAGTTTATATTTATTGAAAACAATATTTGCAAAAGTAGTACTTTGAAAAGAATATGCAGAGATCAATAATTTATAAGCATTTAAAGTTTGTTCATCAAATATAATTTCTTGCATAGGATAAGTAAACTTTAACTTGTAATCAGGTTAGGGGTGTGTCTCACGGTAGAGCCCATGCCCAGCACGTGCAAAGCCTTGGAGTCTATCCTCACCATTGCCAATGTTTTAAAACATTCCTCTAAATAATAAACAACTGTATTCATTTTACTTAATTGTCTAATGAGTTAAAAGATATGTAGAAAAAGATCTTGGAGCTCATTCATTGTTATTATTTTTCTAGTGAGGGCATGTACCCCAAAGGAGAACACCTCCGAGTGTACTGAGATAGTTTAATTTCCACAAAATTTACAACCCAAAGGCTAGTTTTTGCATGTTTTTCTTGCCAGCTGAATTGTGGCTAATCATGGCCAAGTGTTTTGAGGCTGTTGGTTTAGATCTTAAGTGAAACTGGATCCTGACAAGAAAGTTCAAGTATTATTGTCGGCTTCTCTGCATAACTTAGAGGCATCTCCAAAGGCATATGTACTATTGCCCTGGCAGACATATATACACAAGTACAGTGTAACACCTCCATCCCTCATGCTTGGCAAGTTAATGTGGATGTTCTTTTTTATAGCCGCTAACTTATTAGCTGTGGATTACGTTGTCACTTTGTGTGTTACATTTCCAAGCATAAGAAGTGCGAGTGAGTTCTAAGACATGTGAAATGAAGGATCAGCTTGAAAAAAACTGGTCTTGAAGGCATCAGAGAGTAAGGATAAAGACTTCATCATGCCGTTCATAGAGCCTGCCAATTCCTTGATTGACAGCTCTCTGTATGGCAAGTCTTGAGGGATTGGGTATTTAAATCTTAATTACAAAAAAGTGTTACAGAATACTAAAAACCATTCAAGGAAACTGAAAGGCTTATAATGAAGCACTCCTCTATTAATCTCTTGTACAGAATAAACTTGACTGACAACATCCATATAAATAGTGTAAAGGAATTTAGGAAATAAGTACAAAACTGAAGGGAAAATTTAAAAACTATGTGCCATAAATGTATCCTATTTTGTAAGTTGAATTGCCCCAAAATTGTGTACACAAAAATAAAGCAAAAAAAAAAAGTAAATTGTTATATTTTCTTAACTGGCCTAAATAACAAAGATCTCATTAACACAATTCAAACAAACAAAAATACAATACAAATAGATGCTTTGCTTAGGAAAAAAAAATCACAAAAATTTAATACAGAAAAAAATCTGATTCCAAAAATAGAACTCAAACAACTACAGAGAATTATTTTTCAAAACAAAAATTGAGGAACATTCAAGAATGTCAGTTATATGATTGGTCATTCACTTATTTATTAATTCAATAGATAATTATTAAGGTTCTACATTAGCATAAACCAAACACCAAGTGCAGAGAACCTGGACATAAAGAGAGAAAGGTCATACACAGTCCCAAGGGAAAATACTTGTGAAACCAAACCATAGCAATAAAATATGGCTGAAGTATAAATTAAGAGTCTGAGTATTTTCTGCTCTCACACATCCTTATAGCTGCTTTCCATCCTTCTCTATTTTACCCTTTTCTCAGAGAAAGTTCAACTATGGGGGTTGTATCACTTTGTTTTGTATTAGTTTTGTTCTTCAGATAAGCAGAACAAATGATCTATCTATCATCTATCTATCTATCTATCATCATCATCTATCTTCTATCTAAAGATACGTATTGTGAAGGATTGGCTCACACAACTATAAAGACTCAGAGGACTCATGATCTGGTATCTGCGTACCCAAGGCCCAAGAAGGCCCATTGTAAAGTTCTAGTACAAACCCAAAGGCCTGAGTCATGAAATGCAGTAGTGTGCATCCTAGTCCCTGTTTTGTTGGCCAGAAACCAGGAGTTCTGATTTCCAGTACCAGGAGAAGGTAGATGCCCCAGCTCAAGCACTGAGTACGTCCTCTCTTCCTCTGCCATTCTGTACTGCTCAGGCTCTCAACACATTACACAATGACCACCTGCATTGGTGAGGGTAACATTATGCAGTCTATTGATTCAAATGCTAATCTCTTCCAGAAACACTCTCGCAGACGCAGCCAGAGATAATGTTTTGCTGGCTATGTGAACATCACTTAGCCCTGTCAAGTTGACACGTAAAATCAACCACCGTGGATTCTCCCTTTGAATTTTGATTGGATTCATCTAGTGAGAATGCTGGCAGCAGATCATAGGAAGGTAAAGAGAAAGGTAAAGCACTGAGTGTCCCAGCTCTATCCCCAACCTGTACCAGTTCACCAAAATGTAACTACTTTCCAGTAATGTCCTCAAATTAGCCATTTGGATGTAAGACCCATTTTTTCTCCAATACATGGTGTGGACATAGAATCCTATAGGAATTCCAGAAAGACTTCCCAGAGGAAGTAGCAGCAGAGCTTGGAATTTATGTAGGAGTGGGGGAATTCTGAGGTCATGGAGACAAAGTTCAAAGATACTTGTGCACAGGATATGTGGGTGAAAGGGAGGAAAAATATCAAGATGATCTTTGGGGTGGGTTGTCGAGAGCCTTGTGTTTCCCACGGACGTATTCAAATTTAACCCAAAGACATTGCATTTAGATCTAGAATGTCCCCTGAAAGTCTCATGTGTCTGGAAGGTGACTGAATCATGAGGGCTCTGTACTCATCAGGGATCTATCCTTTGGCGAGGTCAGTAGCCAAAAGTGCTGTTAGAAAAGGCGGGTCACTGTGGGTGTGACTGTAAGGGTGTATTCTTACCCCCAGCTCCTCCCTTCTTTTTCTCTAGCTCCTGGCTACTGTGGGTTGAGCAGTTTTCCTCCTCTATGCTCTTTTGTCAGGCCATTTCTGCCTTGGGACCAGCCAACCATGGATTGAGCCTGCTGAAAACTGAGCCAAAATAAGACTCTTTCTCTAAGTTGTCAGTGTTCGGTATTTTGTCCCAGGGATGGGAAAGCTGATGCAGAAAAGTATAGATAATAGGGTGTTTTCATGGGTTTTGAAGCAGAGAACAGAATAGTTTTAAAAAGCAGAGATTCTCAAGTTTGATTATTAAATCCTAAAGCATTTTAATGAAAGTCTTTGTGGAATATTTCAGGGTTGAAATAAAATATAATTTTTATTATATGTATCTTTATGTATCAGTTTTAACTGTATATGGTATCTTGGTTCACCAGCTTAATTCTTTCCACGATTTTGGTAAGTTTCTTTTGCTTATATTTCTGCAAATAAAGAACTTTTGATGTCCATAGTAAATAGAAAAACAAAACTTTATGTACTCTAAAATCCAAATTAATATTAATGTAATGCAAATGATATTTTATTGGAATTGTAGAAAAACAAGTAAGTTCCTTATTTGTAATGTATCTATAGTACCTATAATACCCTATAATACCTACTGTTTTATTATAATTTACTTTTTCTGCTTAGTTTTTGCTGTACTTTTACTTATTTTTCATTTATGTAATATGCTGTGATATCATTTGACATTCATTTCATATATTGAATTTCTTTTGAAAGTTAGCCCTAACCATTTTATATATGTGGAATCTGTGAGTCAAGAGTTCACACTAAGCTCAGTGGAGATGGCTTGTCTTTTCTTCACGGTACCTGGAGCTCAGCCAGAGGCTGATGCTGTTAGTAGAGACCTCGGCTGGGGCAATAGACAGGCCCTTCTACAGTGCTTTTCCATGTAGCCTCAAAGTCCTCACGGAATGGGACCCTCAGGGTAGTTAGACTCTTACATGGTAGCTTTCACAGCACCTCAGGGCTCCCAAGTGTTCTGGCTCACAAAGAATAACTTGCCTCACATTTTCCAAAGTGTATTCAGAAGTCACTAGGGCTATAGTCCACTGGTTATAAGAGGCACAGTTCTACCTAGACTCAGGGTGAATGAGTACAGATTTCACTCTTGATCTCTTTGTGGTAAAAGTGTCAAAGACCTTTGAGCCACTTTAAAAATTGCCATGAAAAGTATCTATGTTAAAATCAACACAGATGTGTGACACTAAAGAAGCATCTTTTTCTATTGCTGGCATCTGAGTGACTTGGACTATGTTTTTTGACACAGGAATAACTGTGACTGCTTTTGAAGCTTTAACATTGGTACTTAAAGCCCCAAATTCAGGGCAAATGTGGTGGTAAATACCTCCCACTTTAGAGGGCTCCCTGTTAAGGGATTAAGTATATCATTTAGGACTCAGGTGGCCAAGTGACTTTTCTTTGCATGTCCCTGTGTGCTGAGACAGGGAGCCATGTGCTGAGACATGAGCGCTCCATGGAGAAGAATATAGCACTTACTTCTCTGCCAACTACACTGCATGCTCAGCATGACCAAGGTGACACTTTGCCATCTGGATATCTATCTTCCCACTTTACCAGTCTGCTGTGGACTACCCACCTATTCTGAAAAAGTATTAAATACCACTTGTAGGTTATTTAAAATGCTCTCAAGCCACCTTTTCCACATAGACTTACCAGCTTCCCACATATTCAACCTGACAGCACCTTTCCTTGAGATGCTGTAGCATGGTGTTTACTTCCTGCCACAGGGCTTCCCAAGTACCATGTCTTTGGGCTTCTGTGAGAACCAGTCTGATCTTAATGCATGCATAAGCTGGAGGTTTTGGAAATTGAATATCTATGGAGTCATCTTTGACCAGAATGGTGGGAACTATGGTGTTCGCCATTCTTAACACCTGACACTATTTTGAGATATATTTCTAAAGAATTTCCAAAAGCATCTGTGGGATTAAGAGTTCCTGTCACTCAAAATGGTAGTTGAGTTGTAAATACATAATTTGATTGACTTTTTCTCCTTTTCTTCATTTCACCTATTTCCCTGAATCCTGGAGTTACTTTCCAAATAAAGTATCTGCATACAAGCTTTTATCTCAGGCTCTGTTTTTGGAGATACTGATGGTATGGTCCATAGAACTGCTATACAAACTCATATTTGCAGGTGACAAAAGAGACTGTCAAAACCCAAAGCCAGCTGTGAAGAGAAAGAAGAGTATTGTCAGAGAAGCCAGACTGGGCTCCTTGTGACCCGAAGGCTCCAATTTATGTCTTCATCTATATTGAACTTCTTTCTATTTCTGACTAATATGATCTTTAGTGGCACAATAAACTACATACAAGATGAATGCACTACAAGGCATAAATGTGTTCTGTAAACTGGAGCATCAATATGTGTAGAAGCTATTTTCCAAATGGACTGTAAAGTACTGCTGCCCAAAGACATGTAGTTCTCTCCACTTGAACAGAGTTCATTTATGTGACCAGAAGGATAAGAATGATGGAGTGTTACATTCAAGACTGTGTCATGAAAGATCTTTGGATCACTTGCTCTGGAGAAACCAGGTGCCATGCCACGAAGATAATCAAAGAGCTCAATGGACACATTGCTGTAGCAAGAAACTTAGGCCTCCTGCCGAAGGCCAACACCATCTTGGGCATATGTTAGTTTTCCATTGCTTCTGTGATAAACTACTGTACTGTAAATCTGGTGACTTAAAATAATAAAAGTATTTTTTTTAGTATTTCAAAACTCAGAAGTCCAAAATCAGTCTTAGTTAGGCTACTAAAGATGGTTACAGGACTAGGTCTTTTCTGGAGGCTCTGCAGTTCTAAAATTTGCTACCATTTGTGTTCTTTGGCTTTTCCTTGTGTCACCCCAACCTCTTGCTTCTTATATCTTCCACTAATCACTCTAATCTTCTTGCTTCTCTTTTATATGAAATCATATAACTGCATTGGATTCTTGTGGATTATTCATAAATGAGGACAATCTCTTCTCTCAAGTCCATTGTTCTCAACAGGTGGATGTCAAGAACTATGAAGGACCTGAAATTGTATCTTGTAGGAACCTCACAGATTAGTCTGTCATGGAATCATAGTGCTGATAGAAGATGTAAGACATTTATGTCAGAAACAAACAAAAAAATCTATATTCATAACCACAGTAGAAGCCAAATTATCAAACCATAATTCCCACATGACAGTATGAATTATATCAAGTGACATTTGCATATGCAGTGGACTGTATTATACGGAGAATCTTTTATATTATTAAAGTCATCCATAATGAATTTTGCTCCAGAGAGACACATTATTTTTATTTCTACTAGAAAGTAAAAGAAAAACAAAATTCCCTTTGTTCTGTCCTTTTGTTTATTTTTCACTACACATCCATCCTTGATAAGATTATCTTGACCAAAGGGCATGCTTCTAAGACATATGCAGGGGGCAGGGGATATAGCTCAGTGATATAAGTGCCTACCTGGCAAGTGCAAGGTCCTGAGTTTGATTCCTGGTACCTCCCTCTATCTCCCACACCCCAAAAGCAAAACCAAGGCATGAAAAAACTTGAAAAAATCATGGGGAATTACTTTCCAACAGTTAATGGGAAACTCAGAGGTTCCCAGAAAACTTTACGTGGAGATACAATGAGGCCAAAACTTCATAATTGTACTAAAACAGTATTCGCTATTTACACTCTCATTCTCTCATGAATGTCAGTGAAGATTTCCAAAGGCTACATGAAATGAGATATTGTCATTTCTCTGATTGCCCAAAGAATGTGTCCTTCCGTGTTTTAAAAATTTTGGTTATTTTTTTTCTTTTTCTCAAAACGGGTTCTCACTATGTAATGCTGGGTGCCTTTGAACTAACTACATACCCCAAGTTGATATCAAACTCATGATTCTCCTGTCCTAGATTTCCCAATGTGAGATGGCAGGCTTGTGCCACCATACATAGCTTCTATTAATTTTAATGCAGCAAATATCAGTAGCCCAAATAAACACAAGCTTTTTGAATGCCTCAAAAATTATAAAGAGGAGAAACACTTTCATACTGCTTGTGGGAATGTAAAGTATGGCAGCTTCTGTGGATATCAGTATGGATATTCCTCAAAAAGAATGAAGTATAGCTACTGTCTGACCCAGCTATATCATTCATTGTTATATACTCAAAGGAATTAAAAATCAACATAGTGTAGAGATACCAACATACCCATGTCTATTGCAGTATAATTCAGAATAGGCAACCTATGAAACCTGCCTAAGTACCCATCAACAGATGAATGGATAAAGACAATGTGGTATATAAACAAAATGGAGTGTTATTCAGAGATAAAAAGGATAAAATTTGTCACTTGCAGGAAAATAGGTGGAAATGGAGATCATCATGTTAAGAGAAATAAGCTAGACTCAGACAAGTGTTGCATGTTTTATTTAATATGTGGAATCTAAAAAAGATGACATGAAAATAGAAGGAAGATTATAATTAAGCAAAAAGAAAGGAACAAGGGAAATTAGGAAGGAGGTTCAAGGCAGAGTAATGGGAGATTAAAATGTTATTCATTATATCATTAAGACAACATGATGTCATGAATTTATTGAGATGAAAAGTGTACTGTACTTTATTAATTGAAATATCAGATTATAAAATATTACACTGTCAATTATTTTTTATTCTCAAAAATTGATTAATATTATAGATATCAAGAAATTGTGTAGAATGGTATTCAATCAATTATTATAATCGGTTTCTGGGAATGAGATGCTGAGCAGATTTTTCTTTTTGTTTAAGAGTATTTTTTGATGTAAGTTATTATAAAATGTTTCTAAGTGTAGTACATTAAGAACTGCTAGAAGTATGTGAGGTGATGCATATGTTATTTAGCTTGATTGTAGTAATCATTTCACACCATATATGTACCTCAGAACATGATGCTGTGTACCTTAAATATACATGATTTTTGTCAATTATACTCAACAACACATGCATATATATGTCGATAAAAAACATTATACAAATAAAAATGTTAAGATTTAAAAAGTATTTTTAATGAAGATAAAAGAATCCTGAGACCAAAATGTGTGAAAGTTGATGTTCCAGGTTAATCATTTGAGATACAAGTTCCTGAGAGGGCTATTTATGGGAGCTATTAGTCCTTCCTTCACATGAGTAGGAGAAGGACTCCAAAAAATTGCTTCCAGAGATTGAGGATGCCTTATGGGAAGAAGATAAGATCAACATTTCTTTCCTGAGTTCCGAGGCAGTTGATTTTTGATCTGCTACTCTCCTAATTTGAATAGAAAATCAAAAATTTAGAACAAAATAACAGAGGAGAGTGAAGAGGTAGCAGTGCTCTTGTCCATATTGGTATTTTGATGTGAGAAGGGTGCTGACCTGGCCTCTGAGTCAAGTGAGTACTTTGTGCACTAGTCAGGCTTCATCCATCTTGTCAGTACCCAACTCAAAATGACTAGTCTGGATGATGAGACAACGAAAGCTAGTATACATGAACAAGTACTAGTGTATGTGTCATCCTAGTGTATTTCCCCACTGGACAGAGGAGATGAAAACAATAACCTATGTTTGACTATTGGCAAGCCAAAAGGAAAAAAAAGACAAGAATTGTAAATTTTGTGTCCATTTCTGTAATGTAAATTCTCCCTATATGGCTGATTTCAAGATAATAATGGATTAATAACCACCTTATGAACTTTCTGAAAATTTTACCAGAGGTTGGTATAAGTCAGTTTTAGTATTCAATCAGAATTGGAGTCAACCAAGCTGGATCAGATCTCCTATAACCAGAACTATGAGGTGGGTAGGTCTTCCCACAGGTACCCTGTGCCCAAACTGAACAGAATGTGTTCCCTAAAAGACCTGCATCTGGGTTCCTGTAAATACATGTATCTGAGAGTGCAAAACAGCACCCATTAAATAGGACTCCTCAGTGCCTTTCTATAATCCTTATTGCTCCATCCACCATACTCATTTACAAAGTTGGGATACTAAAAGAAGGGTGAAGATCACACTTCTGTCCTACAGACTTGGGGCCATTGATTAAGCAGCCTGAACTCTGGACAACAGAAGAAACCCTATGAGAATGATGTTTAAGCTTCAAACGAACTGAACTGAAAATAATCTGAAAGTAACTAGAAAGAAAAGTTAATCCTGGTGCAACTGAATGCAGTAATTGGAAAAAGGAAAAAAAATTTCAGGTTTAAACTGCTATAGTTAGAACTGATTGATAAATTAATTGTGCTTATATTAAATATATTGGAAATTCATCTTATAATATATTCTAAAGAAAAATTCTCCTAGATAATACAGAAAAATATACTCTATGAGTAGACTACAATGAGTTAAGAAACTCTAAATTGTCCAGAACTCAAAACAACTTGATATAAAGAAGTGACAGGTGGAAAGCGTAAGGGAGACTGGGGCCAGAGTCAAGAGGCACACTTCATGGACACGTTACCTGATTGGATGACCAGATTTATATGGTGGGAAAGCAACAAAAGATGTTAAAATTTAGTCCTATTTTCTGACTTGAAAGGCTTAATATAGTTTCATATTTTTGGAACGACGAATTTTTTTAATTGGTCTGAATTTAGAAGACATTATTTATATGTATGTTGAAATTGGAAGAGTCCTATCTGCACAATAAAATAAGATAAAGCCAATGAATGTGTTTCATAGTGTTAAAAGTTATTAAGCTTAATGCTAATAGAATTGTTTTGTTCAAAGCTTTATATAAATGATAGCAGTATCTAGTTCATTTTATGGGACTTAATTTTATGGGACTGGTTGTGTTTTTAAGATTTATTCATGCTCAGTTGTGCATGGTGTAATTCACTCATTTCCAGTGATGGGTATTCTATTGGGTGAATATATTTTAATTCACATACCCATTCTTTGGCTTATGGATATTTACACTGTCTTCAGTTTTGTTGTAATTATGTATATATCACTATGAACATTCTACTGATATACAAGGGAAGCATACTATGAGGAAGAAGAATTTTTTAAAAAAATTTATTAGTACAGTTTTATAGTACATAATATTTACATTCTTTGTATAGAGTTGGTGCATGGATATAACCCATTTTAAGTTTTTTTTTTCATCTCCTATCTCTCTTTTTCCTCCTTCCCTCTATCTCCTGATCTCCTTCCCATTTCAAAAAGACCTATCTTGCTACTACTGTTTATCTTTTATTTTGCTTTTGATTTACAAATTTTGGCTTCTCATTTAAGAAAAATGATGCAATATTTAAGTTTGTATGTCTGATTTATTTCACTTAATATTATGGTCTCAAGGTACATCCATTTTCCTACAAATTTATATTTCTTTATGGAGGAATACTACTCCATTGTATGGAAATAATACATTTTCTTCATCTATTCATCTGTTAATGAATATACAGGCTGCTCCTAAGACTAAATTATTATGAATTGTGCAACTATAAACATGGATATGAATATATTACTGTAATATAGTATCTTTAACGTTTGTGGGAAGATACCTATAAAGAGAATATCTGAGTGCAGTAGAATTTCTACCTTCAGATTTTTGAGGGATTTCCATAGTGGAAAGGCATTTTAAAGTATTTTAATTCCAAATTAGTGGTGGAATTCATAGATACTTTTATTAGTATGCTTTATAATTAATAGGTTTTTATATGTGCTTTAGTATGTGTCAGGTATTACATTTCTGAAGATAATAAAATAATTGTAAGGGTAAAATAAAAGCAAAAAGAGAAGAGGAAATTCCAGTTTAGAAAGGCAATACATATTTTTTGAAAAGGAAAGATCAGGAAAGGCCCAGTGCAAATATGTTTGGGTAGCATGAAGGAAACAAGGAAGTCACTAGGTAGAAATTTGGGAAAAGAATGATAAAATGTAGACATCCTGATAAAATGTGACAGAGAAGACTTTAACATTAAGTAAGAGAAATCTGCAGGGGGACGCAAGGGGGAGTAGTATCAGTTAAAATGTCTGCGCCTATCTTCTCTTCCTGAGCCTTGCTCCTGGCTGACCAGGCCACCGAGAAACCAGCTCACTTGAAACAAGTCTGAAGCTTTTTCTTCAATTAAATAAGAAAGGACTGTTTTCCTCTTTGCTTTTAGTAAACACACACACACACACACACACACACACACACACACACACGTGCTTTTGTGCTCCCAGATACACAGGACTTTAACAGAGCAAAGAATTGTACAAATTAATTCACTTCAAGAAACATTTAATGTATTCTAAAGAGAGTAAAACAGCCCTATCTGACCTCATTATCATTTCTGTTCAACAAGTCCAACCTGTCTGGAAAACTGCAACCTAATACTCTTCTTTGGATCTTAAGGTAGGCCTCTGGGCTAATCTCTCCTTCTCCTCATTTCCAAGATTCACTCTCTTCAGGTAGTAAATAGATAAGCTATAGATCCTGTGCTTAACCAAAGAGGTGTTTCATGAACTTACAGACGTTCTATAAAATATCCTGGATTTTCCTGCATCTCCTCACACTAAACTGACTTCCTATATAAATACCTTCCCCAGACTATTTACTTTTAAAAGTTTGATTATAAGACTAGAAAAAATATGATTTTAATGTGCTTGAAATAGGTTTACTATAACAATAATGAAGCCAATAAAAAGCCAAAGGACAAATAGTTTTCTTTAAAAAACAAATCGCTGGAATGGGCACAGGTTTATTTCCTTATAGATACTAAAAACTCCTCCGTTATCTTTGTGTAGCAACTATAGTTCTTTATTGACAGTGAGATACGGGAAAACTCAGGTAGTTCAAAGTCATCATGACTGACTCATACATTTGTTGATGGTAGAAAGATACTTTTGGCAAGAAACACCTGCTGTGACAAATACAATCAGCGTGCTGTGCAAATGCAATGTAAATTGCACCTTCTAAGGCCACATCTGCTTTTGGAGAGGGACACAAATGGAATTTCTAAGCCATTTATGTCTGTGCCCCCTGTTTCTAAGATGAGTGTTACTTTCACAATGAAATTTGGGTATGTAAAAGCCTCTTCATTTCATGGTGACCACTGTTGTCCTAGTATGGCTTTGACCCAGGTTTTGGCTTTCTTCGTGAGAGCTGAGTCTTGCTTTGACTTTGACAATATATGTGTTGATATCCTGTCTTCGATTCAGCTGAGGTTTGGGTATTTTGGTCCCTGAGGACTCCCTAAAATTTTTTGTCTTAGAACTGCAATAACATACTAAGGCTGCCTTACATGGTTAAGGGACTGGATACAAAGAGAGAAGCAAAACCTCAGTGAAGCTCTTCTAGTCTTTGGTGGAGTCAGAAACTCAGGTTTGGTGATGCATAGAGTGAGAGCCATTGGCATATGGAGTCACATTGTCAAGCTAAGGGTGGTCAGTCACAGCCACTGGGCACCAATCAAGAGCAGAACTGTGTGCTGAGTTGCAGCTAAAGTGACCCACCAGCAGGCTCTCTGGAAAAATCTCAGTGACAGTGCTGATCTGAAATGGTAAGTTGCTGGGGTTAAGTAGATTCAAGAATTTCCACTGTGGGAGGAGGCAAAGATTGGAAGTAGACAGGCACCTCTAACTTCTTCAGCGCCTTTGAGCCAGCTCACATACCAGCATACTCAATGAACGGCTCATCAAATAGGGTGGGATTTTAACCCCAGGCTTTCCACATACATATTATGTGATGGGACTAAATGTCCTGGAAGTAAACACAGAATTACTTCTTTCTCAGATTATGTGTCTTTTGTAAGTGGACTGTGACTCAACTCCCTGTATTTTTTTTTAAAAGATTCAGTTTCTAAACAGAACATGCAAGTCTCACGGCAGGGAAAAAAGGTAGAAAAGCATTCTTAGAGCTCATGTGAGTCAGTGGTGGCCAGCCTTGTACCTGCATTTTATTGACCCAAGCAAGTCTCATCATCTGATGTCAAGGTGTGCAAAGTCTAATCTTCACATGTTGCAGAGGATCCAGTGTCAGAGAACAGTGACACAGCCTGCCACACAGCGTGAACTTGAGCAAGGCATTTGAACTTGCCCAGTCACAGCTTCTTCCTGGTTACGATGAAGGTGGTAATGACGTACATCTCTCAGAGTTGTTTGGAAGACAAAATGAAATCATGCATTCAAATGGCACTTACATTTAAGAGATAAGAGAATCAGAAAGATGCCCCAGGATGTTTTCTTAAATATTATCATTTTCAAAAACTGTGAAACTTTTCCCTCTTCAATTCTTTATTCAATAAAGAAAGTAATCATAATACAAAAACCAAGCATTTTCAGTAAAGCGATTTGCACATGTAGAAACTGTCTTATCAAAAATGAAAATTTTCATTGTTTCACTTCCAAAAAGGTTGGGTAATATAGTAAAAGTTATTAATGTATGGATATTCGCACCATTTTCTGTTCCCACCTCCAACCTCCTAAAGGGAGATTCAGTCATGATTGCTTGATTTCTTCCCTAAAGAAACCATGCCACGGCCCACCAGGCAAATGGAGCCTATGATGTAGAATTTGGAAAATGACAAATGATGTAGAATTTGGAAAATGTAGCCTCAGGGTAGGGAAAGAAGAGAGAGTAGAATGACAGGAAAATCATAATGGGGAAGGAAGTTGTTTTTCTCTTGGAAAGGGAAGAAAATCCTCCTTGTGGAGCAGCATTCCTAGAGGCTGCAGCAGGGCGGAGTTTTCTAGGAGACTACAGAATAGGAGGATCTAGAAATAAACAATGTGAAGGGTTTGACTTTGCTTCACGTGTGATGATGTTTCACTGCAGGCTAGAGAACAACTTCCAAATAATAGTATGCGACAAAAAACGGGATTTTGTTTCTCTGGATCACATAAAAATTTCTGACAAGTACTTTCTCATTGTCAAGGAAATTCCATGATCACCAAGGAAAAGGGATTTTTGTTTCATCTTGTTCCATTGCTGTTAGCTTCCTCGCTTAAGGTCCACAATCTGTATTTCAGCTCTAGCCAAATGATCTAACTTGTTACTACACTAGAAAGGAACAAAAAAAGCAGGCTGACTCCTTTTAGGAGATTTCTTAGGAGTTGCTCCATTATTACCACTTATATTCATCACCCAGAATTTACTCTTATAGCCACGCTTGAGAAGTGTTTTATTTTATTCCAGGTGTCCAGCTGACTTGGGGCGTTACTTCTGAGAAAGAAAAAGGAAATGGCAGATGATTACTAACAGATATCCCAAAGAAGGGAAAGAGAATTGGTCTTGTGACTATGCACTTTAATACATACGGCACTCTGAAAGGAGAATAACATGAGCTGAAATCTTGTTTTCTGTACATGTTCAAAGGCCTCTGCATAGATTTGAGGCTAAGCCATGGGGGCGGTGTCTCACTTTCCATCTACCTATTACAGTAGATCTGATTTTCTGTTTACCATCCAGGGGCTGTTCCCACTGAAATACTTTCCTGTTTCTATCTGTATAACCATGTGTGAGGCAGGAGAGAACTTTCCCCCTACCATTGTTCCACTTCATTGGATTTCCCAGGGGACGCCTTTGATCTCTTGTTCTCATATACATATATATTTGTTCTTTTACCATTTTTCTTTTGTATCCTTTTTCTTAAAAACAGCTGTAACTAAATCAAAGGGTATCATTTAAGTATTGAACCAAAAGCATTTCTTTTTAAACATCACTATTCCAGGGCATTGGTCAGATACTTTGGGCTCTCTCTTGTGTAAGTACGGTGTCTGCCCCTAGGATAATTTAGAAAATACGCTGTTGTCTTTTAATGAGTTTGAATGTTGAAGTTGTGAGTACTTAACTATACACATATCCAAGTGTTCGTTTTCATTTTTATCAAGTATCTTATTAGAATTCTATGCTTATTTGTCATCTTTTTATGATAGTTTTAGTAAGCCTGCCAAGAAATAAGTTGAAAGATTACATTTTCATTTCCTTTTCTTCTCAGGATCTTAGTTATTCATTTTATAGCTTTTGTTATAAAAGCAATACATGCTTATTGTAAGAAATTCAGAATAAATAAAAGAAAGAAAGAAAAGAAAGCACTTCTATCTCAACTACTTTAACCATGTTCATGTGGTTCTTTTGATACAGGGGAACGAAACTCAGCCTATTATATGTCCGGTACGAGTTTGTGTTCTCTAAAATCGAAGAATGAATTTTAGAAACAATGGAGGTTAAGAGCAGAATGTATTTGTGCAGAGGAAGAGAGCTTCTGTCTGAAAGAGACAGAAGAGGTCTCGTGGGCTGCCAAGGACTCTCTTTTCTAGGGACTCTTACAGAGTAAAATCATGAGGTGAGTGAGGCAGGTCCAAGATGGGGAAAACTGGGAACTTGCAAGGCAGATGGGTATGAGGTGGGGCAGAGCTATGGTCAACCAGTAAGATTAATTGTTCAGGTAAAACTGACCAAATCAGGGACAAGTGGGGAAGCTAGTCACATAGTGGGCATGGATACAGAACAGTGCCTTTGCCTGTAGGGATTGGCTTAATGGCTTCTTCTGGCTTCCTCAGGGTGAATGAGACCTACTTACAATATCAATTCCTGATGTTTACCTTTAGGATGTGGGTGCACTTCTTTGATCTTTTGTCTTGAGGCCTGGCCCACAGCAGAAGGTGTCTGTCACACCCACCATTGCAAGGCATCTGGTCTTCTGCACTGGCTCCTCAGAGGGCCCAGTCCTGTCTGACTGCCTATAATATTTCTGTCTAACTCAACTGCTTGTATCACTTTCTAGTCTTGTTTCCATGAATTATATAGCACACACACAAATGCAAAAACATGTGTATATTCATGTGAACTTAAGCAACACTGGGAAAAGTCTACAAACTACTTCTGTGCTCTACTTGAGTATTTTCCATTTTCAAAATTATTTGATAGCTAATAAAATTCAAGGGAAGTATGAGGTTATGTGACATCTAGAGTTAGGTCATAAAAGGTCTTGCAGCATTCGCTTTGCTTTCTCGTGTTCTACAGATATTCAGAAGACAACTGACCACCTGGGGCCAACTGGATATCAGGAATACCACGTTGGTTTTGTGAGTAAGTGGGGGAGTGAGTCGGAGAAGAGAGAAGAGAGAGGAGATTGAACAAGCCCACCTATACTATCCATTTTGTTAAGAACAAACAAGTGAATTTGGACATCCAGTCCAGCTAACTAGTCAAGCTTTCATCAGAGTTGAGGGCCAACCTCTGTTTAACTGTAACTATATGAATGACCCCAAGTGAGTACTGCTCAGCTAGGTCCATGCCACTCATTGAACTCTTAGGGATCAGAGCAAACTGTAGAATTAAAGAATTAAGTTTTGGGGTGATTTGTGATTCCATATTAAATAATCAAAACAGTTATAATGCCAGGCAAGACACACTTGTAGTCCTAGCACTGTAGAAGGCTGAGGCAGGAGGAAAAATCCTGTTTTTAACAAATAAAAGAATAAAGTTGGGCCTGGAACTCAGAGTGAAGGGTCTGGGTTCAATTTGTAGTACCATCCCCCCCCAAAATCAAAACAGACAGAAGCTACCACTGTTATATTCACTCCTATATCTTCATACCTAACATGAGCCCAGAATCCTTAGTTTATTGGTGATGAATACAAAACATTTGTTAAAAGAAAGAATAATGTTACAGATTACTCGCACAGTTTGGAAATTGTGTATAATTGTGAAATTTCCATAAAGTTAAAATGCTACAATAATGAGTCACTTTCTGTTATTGCTTATTTTTTGTGTTGTTTCTCACTGAACTGAGTCAGTGAAGATTGAGTTAGTATTAGTAAAGAAAATGCATAGATGCCTAAAATCTTCCTTTCTTTATTTGAGTTGTAAAACCTGCTTTTCAAAATGAGTATAATTTGGTTTTATTTTGCAATGCCAGAATTAAAATGAAAAGATTTGCTTTGTGCATCTATAAAATATGAGAAAGGTGTTGTGCCCCTGTTTATGTTTCCACTACAGCATGGGTAGGGCTAGGGAGGTGTGACATTCAGGTGTCACAGAAGGGGAGTCACCATGGCAAGTGCTCCTGTGAAAAGTTGAGTATGGAAAACGTATGCTTTTATATGACTTCTGGCACTTGAAGAAAAAAAAAAACTAGAATTCTTTCCAAACATACTTTGCCCAAGCCTACCCTTCCCCACCCTTTTGTGGGGCGGGGGTGAGTGTGTTCCAGACAAACATCCAGGAAAGTAAAGGTAGAGACAAATAGATGAGGGAACAGGGAAACAGAACACAGGTTGTATTTTTCCATGGGAAAAACATCACAGCCACCATAGGAGAACCAGGGCACCATTTCCTTTGTTCCTTCTTTGCTCCCTCTCTTTCCTCGCTTCCACAACCAAATAGAGTGCATCAAATGTAAAGTCCAGCGCAATAGAAGAAAGGACACTCACCTTCCTTTGAGTTGTAGCTGAAGCACAGCAGTGAGTTCCTCTGTTGTGAGTCAGGTGTTGTGAGGTCAAATTTTCAGGCACAGCCATCGGGGGCTTTGGTATTTCAGGATCAGAGAAGCACTGCTCTTCCAAGCCAGTCAGAGAGCGACATGGAGAGGCCAGCATGAGGCAAAGCCTCAATAAATATTTATCTCTCTCATTCAGACTCCTTGATGCAGAGGCCTCAATGTCAAATCAGTCAAGCTGCTCAGTGTCCAAGGTGACACTGTGCATATGAAGCTTCTAATAGCAGGAGTGCTCTGTACCCTTGAATATCAAAGTCCTTTTAGATGCTGCAGCAGGCCCAGGCACAGGTCTGCCGTGTAGGCAAGGGCACCCTTCTACTCTGAACACGTACTATCTTGTACCAAATATTTAAAAATACGTTGAGTACAAACAACCCTGGAACTCCCACGAAGTGCTTCTGTGACCACAAATTGTACCCTAAGGGAAAATTTCAGGAGAAATCACAAGTGTCATTTGGGGACTTCTGTAAAAATGACATGAAGCACACTGAAAAGCTGGGTCCGTGAGGTTGCTGCCAAGTTTCTAATTCACTAAGAGGTGTGTGCTTTTCTTGAGGTTGCTCTTGAGGCTTAGCTCCTTACTGTGCACCGTGGGAGGTACCTGAGGAGACTTCTTCTCACTTCAATTTTTTAAAAAGCGCTAATCTGATTCCGATTTTAGCTTTCAACATTTCTCTACTAGGATTATCCACTTTAAACAGACAACCCACTGACTCCCCTGTCTGTTCTTCCAAACTCTGTAGGAGCTGAGGGGCTTTCCATCGTGTGCTACTCAGTGTCACCCTGCGGAACAGAAGAGAGCTTGCCTTGTGCAACTTCAAAAGGCCTTTGATAAGCTGATTTTGGTTTCTTACTTTAATATGGAACAGTCCAGCTTATTATTTCTTCCAGCTTGTTTTTAAGTGAATTCTTTTTAAAATAACCTCCACTATATTCATATCCACTGTATTCATCCAAAGAATGTCTCATTTCCCCTAGGACAATTAAGAAAAATCATCTGAAGTTTGGCTGCAAGGGTGAGATTTGTAGTATGATGGTGTGTTTGGTAGTTGTTTCTTTTTCTCCAGAGTCTGATTCTTTAGTCCTATGGGCAGCATATGCTGCCCTCAAAACACCTGTTAGGTCTTCTTGATACATGAACCAAATCATGAGAGGCTGATTCTGAACTGTCAAACTCAGAAGGCTTACGGGAGAAACAAAAGGCCCACTTAAATAACCAAAAGGAAGTGAAGTTCTAAGTCAAACCACAGAGCAACTGCCATTTAGGATGCTCTTTCAGCTAGAAAATATTTATTGATAAGAAGACACATATTAATGTTCCTTCAAAAGTAGTTTGAAAAATATTGATTTAGACAAAATAGACTGAAACAATTTCCTTAGGTAATCTCTAATGTAAGGATCCAACTAAGTACTGTATCAGTTGCACCAGGGAACCTTGTCTGATGCCATAGCAGCTTTACTCTACTATACCACTTACTCTGCAGTAGAATGGGTTACCTGTCCGCTAATGGACTGCTTTCTTTGAATGAATTTATCACATATTTGGCTTTGAAGAACCCATGAATGAATGAATGAGTGGGTGAATATAGTATCCCATGTGCAATAGTGGAAGATTTTGGACATGGTGGTATTTGTAGAACTAGAGAGATTCTCTTGAATAATTGCCCATCCTAGAGGTTGTGGAGGGGAAAAATAAGATGAGTTATATTATTTCATATTGCAAACACATAAAGTGATTACTTGGTGCCAAGTACTGTGAAAACATTCCAAAGTGCTTTAAAAAAACGTTTCCACTTCTTTCATAGTAGAATTTGGTTGGTCAATAACGCTATATAGGACTAAGAAGGGCAGGTTTCTGTCATTTCCTGACATTCCATTTTCTGTAATTTCCAGCTAGGAACTCTCATTTCCTCAAAATGCATTGCTATTTCTACTTTGTAGTATGACAATATGAATTGTCCCTTAGGGAACCTGGACTGTATTTTGATGACCTTCTTTATGATAGTGCTTGGTTTAATTTGGATATGTTTCAGGAAAAACAAAAGAAGAATTAAAAACTTTTCAAATTTGGTATTTAAAAAAATAATTCAACATAACAACTTGAAAATACAGTATTGTGGTTTTATTTTCATTTTTAATTTTCATTTTATGTTTTGTGTGTTTCCTTGTGGCTGGGATATGGAAAACAAGTTTGAGAAAAGTTTGAAATTAAATTTGTTTGACAACTGGCTACCAAAGAGAAATTAAGAGGTATTTTCTAGATTTGAAGATATTTAGATTCTTTCAGAGTACGTGCTGCTGACGATGGTGGCACAGGCCTGTGATCCCAGCCCTTCAGAGACTGAGACAAAATGACTGCCACAGTTTCAAGGTTGGCCTGGGCTACTAAGTATTATGAACAACATAACAAGACCCTGTTTCAAAAAAACCAAAAGTGTGTAAGTTAATGTTTACATGGCTCTAAAACAGCCCACGCACTAATATATGACTGAGAGAAAAAGGCAGGAGAAAAGCCAAATCTTTTAGGAACAACTGATTTTAAGAACTCACAAAAGCCAAGCAGATAATTCAGCAGTTGCTACATGGAATAAATTCCCTGTGGTAAGAGCACCGTTTCATTTGAGAACATTCCTACATTTTTCAAAATAACTCATAACATCATTTTGTATAATGGATGAGTTTCTTTCAGTGGTCATGGTTTCATAATGTAAAACCTTAAAATAATGCCTAACCTTCTAGTTAGAGTTTTTATTTTTATACTTCTTTTCTAGAGTGCTATGGCATATTAAATTGCTTTGGGTTTAATGTTTTAAATTCCAAGAGAATGGCTCCCAAAGGCACTCAAATAAGCAGGCAGAAAGGACAAACTCAGAGACTTTCAAGAGCCATTTAATCCTGTACAAATGGATTGGATGAGATCACAAATTGGATTGTGGTTCTCAACTAATAAAAAAAATTGGAGTTTAGAACTTTAGGTTTGGATCAGATTCTCATTTTCATAGATACCCTAATATAAATGAAGCATAAAGCTGAATCTACTCCATTGGGCTAATTGAATGGATATGGTTCTTGGAAGTGTCACACCAGATCTGAGCCTGGGGACTTGTTTCACTGGGAAGTATATCTGAAGGATTTCCTGTGTATCAGGGCTGGGTGGCCTCTGGGGTCAGATCCTGAGACTTTGGCTCTGTAAAAGAAGGAATGCAAAGGCTCTGTCTCCTGTTGGGGTCCTGTTGCTAGTGTATTGTGGTAGCTGGAGTCCAGGAATTTGGAAGCTTCTCAGTAACACTACAGAGGACGCAGATGTTACTGGAGAATACACAATACTGGGAATATTCTCCTGTAGCAGAGAGAGGGCAGGTGTGGCAGGGCTGCATGTGTAACTCATGTCTGAAGTCTGTTATTCTAGTTACTATGGCTGTCCAACAATCCTCAAAATTGAGCAGAAGAAAACAACATTTTATTGTGTCTACAAATTCTTTGGACAGGACAACTTTTGAGCTTTTCAGGCTGGGGTCATCTGAATGCTTGCTCACCCACATTTATGGAGATCGATGCTGGCGGGTGGGTATTTCTAGAGTCATTGCTGTGGACTGAATGTTCACATTCCCCACACTGAAATCGAATCCATAATATGGTAACGTTGGGGGTGGGATCCCTGGGAGATAAGTCATAAAGACGGAACATTCAAGAATGAGATTATTGTTCTTATGAGGAGAGCTCTGAGAGTTAGCTCACCCTTTATCTGTCTGTAAGAACACAGCAAGAAGATGGCTTTCTGCAAACGCAGTGTTTTTATCAGAACTTCGCACTACTGGTACCTTGATCTTGGACTTCTTACCTCCAGAACTGTCAGAAGTGAATATTTGCTGTTTGAGCCACCCCGTTAATGATATTTTGTTCCTGGGCCTTCTCTCAGCTTGGCAACTGGTTTTCATGGGCTGCATCTTATGCAGAGAAAGTTTCATGAGCTTCTGACTGGCGAACAGATGCAGGGTCCACCTGCAGTGGGCACTGGGCTTGGCACTGACTGGAAAGTCTTAATTTTGGTTAAGGAGATGCCCATCTCATTTTTATTTTTTAATGGATCTCCCAAAAGTATGAGAGAGAGAGAAGTATGAGAGAGAAGAGAGAGGAGATTTGAGGGAAGTTGTCTTGACATTTTTTCTTTTTTAAAACTTCATCTGTAAAGCCAGGCAGCATTACTTCTACTATGCTGTAATTTGTCAGAAGTGAGTAACTGAGGTGTTCCATATTCAGAAGGAAGAGAATAGATTCTACCACTTGATAGAAAGATGTCAAGGTTCTGGGAGAGTATGTGGGAACATAAATATTGCTATGGCCATTTTTGGAAAATACAATCTGCCACACATGCTCTGCATACATTTCTGCAGGTGCCACCTACTGGGTTAGTTTTTATTTTGTTTCTTGTGTAATAGAGTGTTAAAATTAAAGTTAGAGACTGAGACAAGATAGAATTGATGTGCTATCCCATAGCCAGATCACCGTATGCAAAATTTTCTTTCTGTGACTTAATCCCTTGAGCCACTTTCAGAATTGGAAAGATTGATGGAGAAGAGAACATCTGTGGTGGATTAACTAATGGTTAACTTGTACCACCCCGGGCTGAACTGAATCAGCATGGTGCTGGGTGTGGAAGGCCCACCTGAGGATGGTTGCCAACAACATAATAGGAGAACTGGAGGGGAAGATGATGTGCTGTTGATTCTTCTGGAGAATATTGTCACACTGGCTTCCTGATATTAACTCAGCTGTTCGCATCATTGAAGGAGCTCAGGTCAGGTCCTCACTGTCGCTGAGGATGGCTGTGGTTCTCTCTGGGGAGCTCTGGTTCTTACACTGAACATCAATTCCTGGCTCCAGTGTGGATCCCTCAGCTTGCTGGCACAGCTCCTTCATCTCACTGGTGCAGACTTTCTAGCTTCCACCACTGGCCTTTGGACCTTCCCAGCACAGATCCTTGGTATATTTTTTTCATGAGACATTGTGTGGGCTTGAGTTCAATTGCATTCATGGAGCCATTGTCATGGGCTCTAAGTCCCCAGTTAGACTCATACAGGACACTGCTATGGGGTCCAGGCCCTCACCTGGATTTTTTAGGTCTCTAGCATGTGGGCAGATCTCCTGTCCTCTTCTGCATTTGACTTTTTAGGTGAATATTATAAAAAATCCTATAAATCATGTGGCCTGTATATCTATTCTCTCGTAAACCCTGACTACAATAATGTTGAAATGACAATAATTTCTTTGGAAAGAGCAGTTGTTCTGTCCTACTTTGTCCTTAGTTTAGTAAAAGGAGACTCCATGGATCTACTTGGAGGGTGTTGAATCATGTTTATTGCATTTGGGGTTCTCAGAAGACTAGAACACAATTTATACCTTAATAGTTCAGTGAAGATAACAAATTCAGGATATACTGTTGTCCTTACTTTTTATTAAAGTTTTATTTTATTAACATTTACTTTTTGCAATTTTATTTAGATTAAGTTTTGATTTTTTAAAAAGTATTTGCTTTTAAAAGGTCATTTCCTCAATAAGATCTTACGTATGGAACAGTGTAGAACAGACCAAGCAAGGTAAGTAACTTTATGACCAGGGAAGTGTGTGGGCTCACCAGATAAATCATAAAGATTTCAACAGACTTGACAAAATTCATGAGGAATATGTATCTTCTCAAGAAGTTCAGCCAAGCGAGGTGACACACACTTGTAATCTCAGCATTCGGGAGGCTGAGGGAGGATTGCTGTGAGTTCAAGGCCACTCTGGACTACAAAATAAGATCCCATCTCAAACAAATAAATAAAAATAAATAAATTAAGATGTTCAAACTGGATATACCTCAAGGTCCTAGGCCATTGCTGAACCTTCTCAGAGGTGATGGAAGGAGTCTGTTCTAATGGGCCTAGAACAACTGAGGCTTTTGAGGAAAGAGGAGAGAGGCACACCAGAGAGATGCTTTTCTTGTGCATCTGGAGATGATCACGTTAAATATTAAATGCAGGTGGATGGAGATTTTACTTCCAGAATTCAAAGGGCAAAGTACAGTTGTCTGTGGACCAGATATGGTATGTAGGACACTTGAGTGAACCAATCAGTGTGCAGATCCTGAGTTTACCCAGTTAAGCCTTAAAGGGGCAAAGGACCATAAGCAAGAAAGGGGACTTGGTACCAAGTAATTAAGAACTATAGAAGGATTCACAGGCAGTCCCTGGCTAGGAAGACCTGGTATAGTCACATGTCAGAACTGAGAGATTTCCTGGGATGGGAATTTCTAATGCTCAAATGGAATATTCCTGGACACATTGGGATAGTCAGTCCCTTACTGTTGACCACTCATGGCACAGCACATTGCCAGGGACCAGGGGACTGCAGGGAGGGACTCAGCAGCGGCTGCACAGCATAGCTGTGGAGGCGCCCAGGAGACAGACTCATTGTGAGTCAATATCTAGTCCAGAAAGCACAAAGCCAATTTAAGAAGGGTATCTCCTAGCTCCTTACCATGTCTCTCTTCTACTATGGCTCCAAGCCAGGAACTGGCTAGTAAGTAGAGTAAGGTAGGCAGCAGGCACTAAAAGAAAGGAAGGAGAATGTGGGCGGAGAAATAAAGAATAAGTCATCTGAGTGAAGCAGCCTGAGCAAGGTATCAAGAGAGACTTAGTGCTGAATCAACTCTAAGTTTCTGATGATGTAAGACTTTCTAATTAGTGAGCTCAAGTCCGTTGATTACTAAATGAGCTGACATTGGTTCTCAAAAGGACTAAAACATCCTGAGATGTGACTAGTGTCCAATTAGAGCAAGGGAATATTAAATCCACTGAACACACGTGAAAGAAAGGTGGGTCCTAAAAATGGCGATTGCCTCATGGGCTATCGTGTTCAACATACCTGTGACAAGTGAAATTGAAAACACAAATGGTGTGTCAAAGAATAATGTTTGATTTTTTTATTTGATTAAAAAAAAAACTTATCCTCTTTCCCTGAACTGCTTAAATTTACTCAGATGATGATCTGTGAGAGTATAGGAGAGAATTTTAAATTTTCCCCTTTTTCACTCAGCCCCAGTGGCCATCCCATTCAATATTGAATATTTGCCTCTTCCTTAACTGGAGACCAAAAATCTCTCAGGATAAATGTCAAATCTTCCACAGAGAACAGCAGGTTTACTGATTCTCTCGCATGGCTGTCAGCAAGTATTTAGCTTCCTGGCTCCACACTACCCTCTCAGTTATGGAAAGCCACTGCTCCTTCCACCTACAGAAGCTCAGCTCCTGAGGTCCCTCTTCTGCTGATGTGGCCCATGCGTTCTGCCACTCACCCCCGTCCAGTTTACACCCTCCCATCCCCGGCCCACAGACCCAAGGTCTGATGTTGATTCCTTAGTCTTTCTGGACCAAGCCATTTGCTGCTTCTGACTCCATTGTCCAGAATTTTTATACTAGGCCTTTGCTGCTCCTGCCTCGGCTCTGATTCTGGGTTTTCTTAGGCCTGGGATCTGGTTTCAACCTTGTTAAAACCTCCCATATAACTTTAGGCAGTTGTCTTAATCTCTGGGAGTCTTAGCTTCTTCATCCATACCTTGGGAGGAATATAGCTGTGCAGGCCAGGGGTACTATAAAAAGTTAATTAATGGATATGAAAGCACTTTATAAAAGCTAAGTAATAAATACAGGTGTGGTATCACTATTATCATACTACGGTTGCTAAACTAAGGTTGAAATTTCTAGTGCTGTAATTCTTATCCTTCCTCTTACTATCTATAGCACCTCTTTTTGCACCTCCACCCCCTTTTTTTGCCTGGACCCTTGATCTCCAGGACCTGATGTGTTAAATGTCAGTATCTGTGTACCCTTGGGACAGGGTGTAGATACTTCTTCCAGGACAAGGCCAGGGACAAGGCTTTCCCACTGCACCACTGAGAGGTCAGTTACTGTCCCTCATTTTGAGGTGAGCCTCCTGAGCCTTCTCTACTTTTCTCCCTGACCTAATTTCCTGACAACAGACTTATAAAATTCCAGTTCAACCAACACTCTCCTCCTTTCTTCCCTCAGAGCTATCACACAGAAGAAAACCAGACGAGCAAGTATTCTGGAAGCCAGGTGAAGTGTTTCAGAAACTGTGTCAAACGCTGCCGATAATCTAAAGAAGATGAGGCCTGAGAATTGATCATTGGATTTAGCAACGTGGAAGTTACTGTTGAACTTACTAAGAACACATTTAGGGGAACAAAATTTAAACAGAAGTGTGATTAGAGTAGGTTCAATAGAGAGGAGGAAGAGCTGATTTAGAAACAGTCAAATATAGACAGCTCTTTCAAGGAGTTGTTTTTTCTTACAGGAAAGAAAAGAATTGCCAATAGCTGGAGAGAGATACAATGAGGAGACTAAAAACTCTCTCAGGAAATAGAGAAATGAGAGAGAGGAGTAATAGAGAGGGAGACTTTTTGAGCCGTGATTTGAACAGTTCAGAGCAGATGGGCTGCAGCGTGTCCCGGAGGAGCTGGCCTTCGGACACGGATGGAGGGCTGACTGACCGCGTGCCAGGGGAGGAGGGACCCGAGCGCACATGCAGCTGGCGGTGCATGTGGAGGATTCTTCTGATTGCTGCGATTTTCTTAGTTACATAGGAGGAGTGAGGTGTTGGAATTTGAGGAGGAAATCAGACAAGAAATAGTCGCATAGGAGAGTGGAAGAGTAAATCATCTGGAGAATGCAAAGTGAGCGCTGGGCCGTGGCAGTTGCCTTTGCAGTGCCCATGATCCTGCATCTACCTGCGTCTTGGTAGCCCCGAGGGGTTTTTCTCTGGATGTGTTCATCAGCGCGAGTAGAAGCCATAATAGGCAGACCTTTGAATTCTTTTTGGAGTCGGGATCCATGTTGCCCTGTTTGGTCTCAGAAGACTGTTGAATTTAATCAGCATTAAGCTTTAACCAAAGAGAGTTCAATATAACAGGAGTCAGACAAAAATATAGGGGCATATTTAAGCTGGGTAATAGGAAAAGTGAGTGACGCTGTCCGGAGAACAAGTGAAAATTTGCAGGATCAATAGATTGAAGGAGTTTGTGGGGTGGAGGGACTGTTGGGATTGGGGTATAGAAAGTGGGATGAAAAAAATTAGTTGTTACGGGTCAGAGAACTAAACGTCAATTATTATTATTATTATTATTATTATTATTATTATTCTTAGGCACTGGGAGTCAAACTCAGGCTCTTGAGCTTGCCAGGCAGGCAATGTGTCCCTGAGCTATATCCCCAGCCTAAACATTAACACTGGGGTTATGACAGGCTTGCACTTATAGAGAAAACCTAAGTGTGGCGGACAACTGGTGGTCGACTTGTAACACTAGCTGAACTGAATCAGCTGGAAGGCCCGCCTGAGGGATCTCTCCACTGCAAGAGAACTACAGGGGAAAATGGAGTGCGGTGAGCTTCTGGAGGGGCTTGTCGTGCTAGCTTCTTGATATGAGCTCGACTGTTCCTATCATTGGGGGAGCTCAGGACCTCCCTGTTGCTGTGGATGACTGTGTGCTTTTCAGAGGAGCTCTGGTCCTTACTTTAGCATTGCTTCCTGGCTCCAGTGCAGATCTCTCAGCCCGTATCTTTCATCCTACTGGCACAGACTTTCCAGCTTCCACTGCTGACCTTTGGGCATTCCTGGCGCAGATCCATGAAACAGACTTGCGTAAGACATTGTCATGGGCTCTAGGCCGCCAGTTGGACTCGTGGAGGGCATTGTCCTGGGCTCTAGGTCTTCAACTGGATTCATGCAGGACATTGCCATGGAATCCAGGCCCTCACCTGGATTAAGTCTTTAGTTTGTGGACAGATTTCCTGCACTTCTTTTGTGTTTGACTCTTTGGGTGACTATCATAAAATAATCCTATAAATTATATGTCTTGTGTTAAATTGTTTTCCTTGCAAACCCTGACTACAACACCTGAGCACATTCACAAAAATAAGGAAGAATGTAAAGAGAAGGATGAGATCGCTGGAAAGATCTTTTGCAGGGTTTGAAAAAGCAGATGCTGGAAAGCATAATCTATTAGGGATACAGAAGTTAGGAGGGAGTAGAAAGGAGTAGAATTAGAAGGAGGAGATCTTGAGTTAATTATCTTCAAAGACAAGTAACCAAGTAGTGCTGGCGGCAGTGGTGGGGTGAAAGTACAGATGACTCCGACAAACCCAGACATCTCCAGAATGAACACAGATCCAGTTTAACATACTCTAGTGGTTCTGTGTTGGACAGTGCATAATGAGGGAAGAAAAACATTTTTAAACCTTTTAAACTATCTGGATTAATTGAGATTGCAAAGACAAACTGTTCTCAATTTTTTCAGAACACTTATTAAATAAATATTCTTCATGACATTCAAAGTAAGGAAATCTTTCAGAGTTCAAAGAAGGCCTTC